>WEIV01026149.1:198205-229193 GCA_013390005.1 Calyptomena viridis
GGGGGGAGAAAGGTGTCTGTAACAACTATCAAACTTCCCACTCTTAAACTCTTAAGTTCTGATTTTAGTAGTAGTAGTAGTAGTAATAGTAAATACTTAACACTGTAAGTTAAAGCCTGTTTTGCTTGTGTGAAGTAGTTAATAAACAGTTGCTTGTAATCCTTATCACAAAAGTCGAGGGGTTTTTTTTCCTTCTCTGAGAAATTTTGGATCTCTGTGTGGGCTCTCGGCTTTTAGCCAGAGTCAAACCATGACAAGGTTATTTACAATTGAAAAAATAAAGAGAGAACAGCATTGACATCGTTTTTTGAAAGGTCTGGTATTTAAATTAATTAATAGATTTCTTCTCAAAACCCTAAATTTGGAACTTGACCACCATCTCCTGCTGAAGGGTTATTCCAGCTCCTGTACAGCAAGTCCAAGTTATCCTCACAATGCAAAGTTTCTTAACAAGGTTTTTTCAAGCTGAATGATGACTTAATTACTTTTTAACTGTTTATAAATTTGTTATTCTATATAGTTGTTATTATTTGTTAAAATCCACATCAAAAGGCCCATCAAAAGTTCCAGGTACATGCTCAGAAAGGGACTGTGTGGAGGAGAGGGAAGAAACATAACAGAGCGTGGATGAATATATGGTCATATTTACCCACTTTTGAGACATCAGAAAGAATCCTTGTCCACACATATGGAATGGTGCATGGGTTAAAAACCTGTTCTACACAGAACAGGGTAGAACAAGCTCCAAGAGTTACCCACAGAAAGGGATTTGACTACCTCAAATATCATTGTAGCAACAGAAAAGATTTTTTCACAGTAATGTGGCCTGACATTGGAGTGGGATCTTTGCAAGGTTCCAGAGCTCAATTGGACAAAGCCATGGGCAACCTGCCATAACTTCAGAATTATTCCTGCTCTATGCAGCCAGTTCAGAGATGTCCAGCTGTCTCTTCTAACATGGATTATTCTGGGACTCTGGAAAAATAGTTTGTTGGGTTTTTTCTTTGTTTTTTTTTTCAAAAGGATTTCAAAAAGCCTTTTTAAACAGAAATTTTTTTTCTCTGAATAGCAGGTGAACTTTTCTGCAATTTGCATGAAAAAAACCCACAGAAGTTTCAAAGGATTTGGGAATGTATTTAATAGTGATTTGGATGCTTACCTGTAGCAGTTCATAAGTTCATACCCCAACACTCCTTCATTCTGCCTGGCAGCCTTCCCTTTAGATAGGGTTACCTCTGCACCTGCCATAGGATATAAAGGATCTGGGTTAAGCTCGTGGCTTAGCCAATAGCTTTAAGATCTTTTCTTTTAATATCCTGTATAAATCACAGGAAGTCTTCTAAGTGCATCCTAAAAATCACTTAAAGACTTTGGAATATATTGTCTTCTATCTCTTCATCTGCAGCTACAGATTATAATTTTCAATGTTGCAGGAGGAATTGTGAGGATTTGTGCACCTGTGTTTCCATGTCATGCAGCTTGTGGTGATAAGTGGCTTTATAAGGGCGTGAATAATTCAATTAAGTCTATTCCATTTTAAATGTAGTGTTACATGCTCCATAAACTCAGCCATGTGGAGATGCCAGCATTTAAAAATATATGCTCCCTTTAGAAATATATCTAGTGTTGAAAGTTGATTTAAAGCTTGCTTAGAAACTCTATGCACAGGCCAGGGAATAAATCAACCAAAAATACTTGTAACCCTCAGCCTTGACAAGTCACTCCAGTGCAAGGTCCCATCAGGGAAGTTTGTAAAACATAGGCTGGGGAGAGAAACATGATGCCATTTGCTGGGGTAGGCTTTGAAATATTGATCTTGGCCAAGAAGTTGCATAAAGACGTGATAAAAATTAAAAACTCCAAATGGATCCAGAGTCTGCTCGAAAGACCTGCTTCATTCTGACCATGTCTCTCTGGTGGCACATGGTTGGCACTGCCCTTCAAACTGTGGCTGGTGGGAAGCAGCAGAAAAGAATTTTGTTCCACCTAAAGCCCAGACAGTGTCCCAAGAGCAGCTAAAGGGCATCAGTGGTTGGAGCCCAGTGCCTTCCAGGTGGATTGTGCTGACTCTTTAGAGTAGTTACATCCAAGTTGACAAAGGTGTTGCTGACCAACATGGGACAGAAAGAGCTGCTGCAGTTCCCAGCTGATAGAAAACCTGCAGATCCTGCAGCCTGGCTTGTAGCCAAAGCATTAAAGACCTGTACAGGAATGTCAGCATTCACATGGAACTGTGGCATCAGGGTCAGTCAAGGAAGCCAAATGTCATTGTTGCTGCTTAACCTGGCAAAACAGCCTCTGATCTTCATGCTGGAGTCAGCTGGCAGCTGTGACTAACAGAGTAAAACAAACCACTGCAGCACCATTTGCAGGAGGTCTGGTCCTGCTCAGTGACTCTTGAGAAGGAAGGAGTAGGAACATCTGGATCATGGAGTCATTCTGTAGATATAAATTCATAGAATCACATAATATCCTGAGTTGCAAGGGACCCGCAATTAAGTCAAACTCCTGCTCCTGCACTGGACAAGCCCAACAATCCCTCCACGTTCCTGAGAGTGTTGTCCAAACACTCCTTGAGCTCTGTCAACTTTGGTGCTGTGATCACTTCCCTGGGAAACTTGTTCCAGCCAACCACCCTCTGGGGGAAGAACCTTTGACCAGAGACAGTGCTATAGGTTTCAGGTCAAACCTACCTACCAGTCGTGCTCAATCAGTGACTGGGAGGCCTGGGAGGTGTGCATTGCAAGTCTGTGGTCACCCCAGGTGAGGTGTTCAAGGAGTAAAAATGGGTCCTTTAATCAGAATACCAAGGCCAGATCTAACTGAAATGTGAGAGACTGTATTGGCCAGAAAGGGAAGATCATGTTCGTGGACATTGAAACTTAGGTAGAAATTCTTTCTGTTTGATGTATTCTCTGTTCCAAGCCTCACAGCCTGACAGAAAAGTCAGATATGAAGGAAGCAGAATCATTAAAGTTGGAAAAGACCCCTGAGATCATTGAGTCCAACCTATGGCTCAACACCACCATATTGACCAGACCATGGCACTGAGGGCCATGTCCAGTCTTTCCTTAAACACCTCCAGGGTCAGTGACTCCACCACTTCCCTGGGTAGCACATCACTATGTTAAATCATCCTTTCTATCAAGAAATTCTTCCTAATGTCCAACCTAAACCTCCCCTGGCACAGCTTAAGACCATGTTCTCTCATATTAATAGCAGCAAGGATGACAGCATGCAAAGGGCTGTAAAGGAATGGCTAATTTTCTTCCCTTCACAAGCAGCAGTTCACTAAATGCCAGTACTAAAGATGGAGTGCAGGATGTGATGGGATTCCATAGCTTCATCCCCATATGTAGCTTGTGCTGTTGGCACAAGATCACCCTGCTCAGCAGCATCACAGTCTTCAAAATATCCTTGATGGAGGAGCGTGGAAGGAATTTGAGGTTCTGTAGCTGGCAGCAGAAAAATTAGGAGAGATCTGACACTGAAAGTGATATATGAGACTCTTCGCATCACTGGCAGTGGAGATAACAAAGGACAACAACCATAAACTGCAGCTGCAGTGGTTCAGGCTGGACACTGCATGACATTTCCATTAGCAGGGAAGGTAGAAGTGGAACAGGCTGCTCAAAGATGTCAGATTTCCATCCTTGACTCAGCATCCAAGAGTCACCCAGAGAAAACCACATCTGTGTTAATTTAGGGTTTGTAATAGTCCTGCTTCAAACAGGTCAGACTGCAAGTGTACCAAGACTCCTTCTAACCAGGGAGGAGAGAATAAAGGCAGCAGATGTCCATGAAAGTTTATAAATCCATCTTCGCTCTCTAAAAATCCTTACAAAGTTCATCAAACCTTTTCTACCCTTGTTTATTATCTTTTTGGTTTTTTGACTAGACATGGTTAAGATATTCTCAGAAAAACACTGTTCAGCACTTCGACATTGTGCAAGGAACTCCTGGGAAACCTTGCAAACATGATTTCTTGACAACCTGGAGAAGAGAAGACAGTGATTAACAGATTCCTTGCTGCCTGCCACGTCTCCTGCAAAACCAACAACTTCAGTGATGGAGCCCAGCTCTGAGCTCACATGGCACTTCTACAGCCCACAGAGCTGTTGCTATAATTATTTTTCATCTCCAGTACAAATTAACACATCTCTTAGTCATGATTATCGGGGAGGGAAGTTATTATTTTCTGTAGAAAGATCAAATACGTTTTTCAGTTGGTGTGATTTTGGACAAGAAAAACCAGCTGCAAAAGTGTTCTTTTCTCTTGCTGGCTGACACTGCACCTCTGTTCCACACAGCTCATATAGAGGTGTGAGTCTTGTTGAAGGAGAATTCAGAACACATCTTTGCTCATATTCCTTTCTTATGACTATCCTGAGGACTTAAAAATGCCATCAAACTGCCAAGGCCTAATGCGTTATCAAACTTGTCTCAGATGTCAGTGCATTGGTTCTTCTCCCAGAGCAAATGACAGGCAATACAAATTATTCCAGGTTCCCTTCACTGACAGCCTGCACCAAAATAAATGAGATCCTACATCCCACAGGCTGTAAACATGCACTGTAACCACACAGCTAAAGTGGACAGGGTTGTAGAGCTGAGCACATTACCTGGTACTTCGTTTGTCAATGCAGAGAAATGGGATTTTTTAGGGCACAAGTCACCTGTCATGTTTTAAAAGTCTATTTAGGGTAAGACGAATAATACTAAGCAAGTAGCTATTCCTTCCCATTATCTATGCAGAAAAACAAGGCACAAGCTCAACTGTGGCACTGTGGTCATGTGGCTTTGTGAATCTCACTCACTGTCACTCTTTAAATAGTTTTATTTGTGTGTCTGACATTTAAGCTTGCAAATAAAGAGGAGAAGAAGAGCTATCATACACTGCCTGTGCTAAGAGTTAATACCCCAGCAAGGACTGAAGAGAAAATCTAAATGGTTTCATTGTCAAGTTACTGTTCCAGGTTTGGTTTATAAATACAGATATATGGCATAATCAACAGTGATTTCAGAGTGCTGAGTTGATACTACATGTCATTCCGAGTGAAAAAATAATTCTGTACAGTACCCATAGGACACATCTCACACATGAAGAATAAGTTAAATGTCAGAATTTGGAAGCGTCTGTCAGTAAAGCATCACTATTATATTGGATATTTGTAGAGTTTTTCAGGAATTTGTGTTGGTCCTTGTGTTGTTGAAGATTTCCTGACATTTTCTGGATATAGATAAATGATGTCTGACAATAAGGACAGATGAAGGCAGAACAGCAGTGCCCAGACTTGTCCTTTTGATGCTTGTCACAGATCATCTTCCTTTCCATGCCCAGCCTCTACCACCAAATCTCAAACACATTGGCCATGTGCCACAGCTCTGTCCAGCTGATATTTAGCTAATTTCTGATTTCATTCCCCTTAGACTTGCCCTAAAGTGGGTCCCATGAATGCAGTCCAAGACAAGTAGGAGCCTTTCTAGAGTGGCACAGAGTGCAGGCTGATTCCCTGATGGGCACAGCCAATATCTGCTCTATCAGTGCTGGCTTCTTTTGTAACAGGAGACAGTTTTACATCGTGGGCAGAAAATATATTCGAGGCTTTCTCCTGCACTATTCTTCTCCAGGAAAGAACATGGTCAATTTGGTGTCCCATTAAACTGTTTCCTTGGTGATAAATGTTAATAATTGAATTTTAACACCCAAAATATATTGTATGCTGAGGAACCCTCTTACCTTGTCCATCCTGTTGCCTCGTGTCCACAGACATTAGACAAAGCTGAGATTTAGGTCAGTTCATCACAACTTGTTCCTACGCCTGCCTCAGTACCCTTAGAAAATTGAAATCTTCCAAAGAATCCTGCTGGTCATTCTGCCAGTGAGGAGAAAAATCTTCCAACCCCTTCTGGAAGACAACTTTTTAAATCCAGTCCAGTTCTAGCTATTTTTGTCAATGAAGTCAATTTAAATATCCAGTTGGATGTAGTGGCAGTGGAGTACAAAGTGAAAAAGAAGCTGCAAAAAGGCCTTGTTGGAAGCATGGATTGCCTGGGAGCAGGAGACCCAGCTTGCACTGAAGTTTGTGGCAAGTTTTCCTGTGGGATAAACTGGAATTTAATTAAACTGAAGCTAAGCAGTCTGAATTACTGACCTGAAGTATTTTTTATAGTTTATTCTATCCTCTATAGTCTGTGTCAGATGCCAGGTAATAAACTATTTATTGCTCCTATAAATAGCTGCTACAAGAAGGTGGTGAAGTCGTGTAGAGTGGCTGTGAAAAAGGAGGAGCTAATTGGGTGGTCCAATGTCAAAGGGAAAAATAAAATCATCTGTTGTGCTTGTGGGAACAAAACAACTTGGGTTAGTACTCAGGCATATTTGAAGAGATCATATTTGAAATTTCTAAACAGAATTATTCCCTGAAGAAAAGCCATTCTAATGGCTCTGTTCCCTATGCAAGGAACCCAACACACCCTGAACTTTGAATGCCTGTGTTCAAACCTACACAATGAATGATTGTAAAGAAAGTACAGAGAATCACTCACAGATGTGATCTGACAAATATATTCATTCTCCAGACTTTTGAGCAAAGCAAACATTGTAGGAATATCAGGATAAACCAGGCTTTATTTAAAACCAGGAGGGAATATTTGCTGAACATCTCTTGAATATTCGTAGTTTAAAGGACCAAGAATAAAACGCATACATAATCTGCTCTGCTGTTTAAAGATTCTTCATATTAACAAATCTCCTGTATTTTTGGTATTGCTAAAAAACAGTCAGTCATACATGGCTATACACACCCTAAAATAAAGTGTTCTAACCTTTGGCTTATGCATCATTCCTGCAGGGGAATAAAGCATAGCAATCTCCACTTTAACACTACTCCTAAAGCACTTCACAACTTAGGCTTGTCAACTGTTGACACTGAGGCAGCAGAATGCTACTGTTGTGGGTGGGTGTGGAAATCGAGCCAGCTGTCTCCCACATCCACTTTTTAAAATGATGAACAGGGAGGAAAACAACCCTGACAGGGTTGGAGAACGTATAGATCCATACAATCACTCCATCAAGAGTTGGAGTACACGAGATGGATCCTCCTGCAGCTCTACACATGGTGAATGAGGATGTTGGATGTTGGGCTGTATTGATACAGAGGCTTTGTTGCAACCCTTGTCAGAGCTCAGCACTGGATTATGGAAGAGAACTATAAATATCCTTACTTTGGAGCACTGCCAAAAACACTGCAAATCAATAAACAGCAGATCCCCCAGATTTCAGTACAAGATGATGACCTTTCATGCCATAGGCCATGGCTGCACAAACAACAGTTATGTGACCAGGAACTGTAACTTCTCTCTGATCAGATTTTTTTCATATGGCCTCTTGTGTATTTTTGTTGCAGGTGAGTTAAATCCTGGTTTAACTGTTAAATTCTGGTTAAAGGTGGGTTTGTTGGAAGTGATCAGTCCCTTGACATCACAACACACACCCCTTTGCATTGGTGCCTCCCAAACACCATCAGCCTCATGAATCAGAGAATCATAGAACTGATAAGGTTGGAAAAGGCCTCCCAGATCATCGAGTCCAGAAGTTAACTGTGTCCACTAAACCATTCCTGAAGTGCCACATCCACACACCTTGTGAACCCTTCCAGGGCCAGTGACTTCACCACTGCCCTGGGCAGCCTGTTCCAGTGCCTGACAAGCCTTTTAGTGAAGAATTTTTTCCTAATATCCAATCTAAGCTTTCCCTGGTGCAACTTGAGGCCATTTCCCCTCATCCTGTCACTGATTATCCGAGAGAAGAGACCGAACCCCACCTGGACACAACCTCTTGTCAGGGAGCTGTAGAGAACAAAAAGGTCATTCCTGAGCCTCTTTTCTCCAGGCTGAGCCTCCCCAGCTCCCCCAGCTGCTCCTTATCAGACTTGTGCTCTATTCCCTTCACCAGCTTAAGAGCTGTTTGACTTCACTGTCTTCATTCTGGATTTTGTGGTGTCGCAGAAGTTTCTGTAACCTGTCAGTTGAAAGTTCAGGGATGAGAGAGTGATGGATTGTGTACGTAAATTACCTCTTGACTACAGGAAAGAAGCAATTTCTGGTACATTTACATATCTATTTGCAGAACTCTGGTTTGTGCTGCAGCTTTGGTAATGTTTACATATGAGAGCAAATCATATCAGAACCCTTCTCATTTGGTAAATAACACCAGCAAATAAATTAGATTGAGAAATGGCCTACAGAAGAGAGTACTCTGAGAGAGACTAATGTGATCCTAAGAAGGTTTGATCAAGAAATTCCTGGCAATTTAATTCTCCCCTTCAAATCTATCAGTGTTTTATGGAAATTAGCATAACATTTCAACAGGGCTGTAATGTCTGGTAAAGGTAGGGTCTGACTAAGGGAGCAAAGGTTCACTGTTTATTCCAGGAGCTTGGGGACTGCAATTCAAATCTTTCTCCTGTCAGATTTAGACCAGGGACTTGCACTCAGACTCCTGTATCACCAAGGCGTGCTGGTGCTGATTTATTCCTTAATCAGTCAATATCATCTAAGAACACTTTAGTATAATTCTTTTTCCTTCAATCCACTCACCATCCTCTACACACTGTCTGCTTTAGCCTTCTGCTTATTTTCAGCCACCCTGTTTTCATGGTAGCTGAATAACAATAATAAAACAATTATGAGAGATAAAAGAACAGCTGTACCATTGCCCAGGAGAGAGCATTGTGTGGGTATGTGTGTGTCTGAACAGGCTGGCAGTAATAGAGAAATGACAGCTCTTCTCCCAGTCAGTCACAATTCTCAGAAATATAAAGACTCAATACATAGGAGACAACATCCTGGTTTCATAAACACATTCACACAATAGAAAAAAGCTCTCTGAGAGAAGGTTTACACAGGCACTTGTACATGAAGTAGCTCTGCTGTCAGTATTATCACTGTAGGACCCTGTCAGGATTCTGGAGGGAGATTTGTCAGGAGATCTGCTGCAATAATCCTGCCTGACAATGGTCAGGTTTGATTAGCAGCCACTCTGGCCTGTTCAACAAGCTCAGGAATTGCCAGCTCTTTAAATTGCACAGTGTTCCTGCCTGTCTGAATGTAAGGAAACCACAGCAGGAAGGGAGCTGGGAGCTGCACCTCCCCGGGGACTGCTGTGAGCAAGCATTTAGCCCCACAAAAGCATGTGGGGCAGAAGGACTGGTTCCAGCAGAGCAAAATCCCATGTCTGGTGTCTACAGCTTGTGGCCAGTGCTGTTCCAACTCCTTTATCAGGAACAGGTCAGCACTCATGGAGTCCTCCCAGTAGTTGCTGGTTCTGGATGCTACAGAAGTGTGTGGCCACCACAGACACACCACCCTGCTGACAGAACCCTGTGCTGTACTGGAGTTACCTACAGGTGCCTGAGCAGGTTTGTTGTTCTCCCCTCACTGATGTCCAGAGCATTGTTAGTGACAATAAGAAGGGTTGGAACAGCTCATTTTTTCAGGAGTATTGCAAAACAGTCCCGACAAAAAAGAACCCTCCTGGTTGCCCAGAGAAGCTGTGGATGTCTCATCCCTGGAAGTGCTCAAGGCCAGGTTGGATGGGGCTTGGAGCAACCTGGGATGGTGGAAGGTGTCCCTGCCCCTGGAGGGGGGATTGGAACTACATGATGCTTTAGGTCCCTTCCAACCCAAACTGTGATTCTGTGATTCCATCCAAGGAAACCCAGCTGACAGGAGACCTGACACAATAACTGGGATAAAATATCACACACAAGGACTCCTCCCTCTTCAGCAGGCTCCAGTGGCTTGGAGGACAAAACAACTGCTTGCTCTTCAATTGAACCTAATTCTTAGGAGCATAAAAGTTCATTAGCCAGAAAAGACTACTTACTGCTAATTGCTCCTTTCATATTTGTACACATGGCTCTTTGCAATACAAGGATAACTCATTTGTTACCCTCTTCCAAGCAGGACACAGAAACCTACCACAACCTTCCAGGAGTAATAGGACCAGGGCAATTTAAAAAGAGAAACATGAGAATAAATCACTCATCTATATTATTATTATTTATTTGTTCTTGATGAATGTATTACAATTGCCTTTGTGTTCTCTTCCCCTGTATTGCCCTGATCAAGTTATACTTGACCTTCTTTGTCTTTTTAAACACGACATTGACTTTGTTTCTATTTTTATTGATCTATATAATCCCTTCATGGACTCAGTGACATTAATACCCTCAGGGGACTGTCTCAATTCCAAGTCAGGGAGCTGTTTTGCTTTCCTTTTCCCATCTGTACACAGCAATGGCATTACTACTGACAATTAATTCAATAATCCACTGGATTGAGGAATGCCTTTCCAGGAATCTTGTGTGAAGTGTCTTGTAAAAACATCAGGCTTGATTAGACTCTCAAACTGAGCTTTCACGACTGATAACAAACTTTGTGGTTTAGCAACTGTGAACAAATATGCAGATTTAATCTGCCTAATTTAGAGCTGAAGGATTGTTATGAAACTATGAAAAAAAACAGAAATATATTACATGGGTTTTAATCCATAGGATTGGGAAGATTATTTAGTTCAAAAGATCAGCCTACTGGCACAGGACACAGTGACAAAGGGATAAGTGTTGGGGCATTGAGATTATTCAAACTTCCCATACTGATTTGGGCACCAGTTGCTGACCAGTGGGAAGTGCTGAAGAGAACAACACAGAACACTTTTTGCTCTTGATTTAAGCACTTCTGCCTGTAGTTAAATACAGCTCCAGAAAGAGGGGTCAGAGCCCAGAGGATTCTTGGACATGGATGTCTGAATATCACATGGCAAGGGGAGGCAGAGGAATATACTCTTGGATTGTTTCTAGAATTTACATTAAATATTGAGGGGAAAAAAAAATCCATTGACTTCAAGATCTTTTAAGGCTTCCACCTCAAACACTGCACAGTGGTTGGCTTGTAAGGTAGTTCAAACAACATCTGGGGCACATCTGTGTGCTTGGACCATCCTGACTCTTCTCTGCTTCGCTTCAGTTCCTCAGGGGCTCTTTGCTGATGTTCAGATGAAATCCTGGAGAAGCCAACACCAAAGCTGTAATTTGCCTGCCTGGTTTTATTTTGTGCCACTGTCACTACAGTGGTGAAACATCCTCGGTATAAAATCAGCAGCAATAGTAAAATCTGACTTTGACTCGAGCTGGAAAGGAACTCTGATGCCCTGGATATTGCACACGCTGGTTTAGTATCTTCAGCTTCCTTTAGTTAGCAGAATTTACCTCGAGTTGCTCCTGGGCAAAGGAGGACAGATTTAGACCCTTTAAAGCTGCCTTTCTAAAAATAAACCGACTAAAGCACTCACCAGGAGGGTCCTGCAGCTGCTGGGATTTCAAGGAAGAATTTGAAAGTTTGGCTCCACCTTCAGGGTCAAAAGCCTCGTGCTGACACAATGGGAAATGCAATGGTGAGGGAGTATCCTATGGCAGGGCCAGGCAGGCAGTGCTCCCAAACACATGCTGCTAATTTTAAAGGAGAGTTGCCTTATGAAACTCATGACTTGGTGCTGCAGTTTTAAACAGGAAGTGTGAAAGAGTGTTCTGTAATCTGGGTGAGGAGAAAGATTATGTTAATTGTTGGGTTTGTGGGTGAAATGGAGGGAAGGTGAAGTGGATACAGTACACCAGGCTGGGGGGATAGAAAAACAACATCGAGTCAATGCACAAATATCCTGGATGAAAAAATCATCCCTAAATCTCCCCAAATTTTCATAGTTATTGTATTTCCATTGCAAACTCAGAAAACCTGATCAAATAAACTTCTGCCTCTCCCTGACTGACACACTGTAGAAAGCCATTGGTGACTCATGATTTATTACATAAATTCTTTAATAACTCTGTGCTACCCACCCCTGTGGAAGAGGACATTAATTTCATGCCACACCACAGTGCAATGCTGCCAACTCACACCTTTAACTGTGAGTACCTACCAGTTCACACTTCACTTATTTCTCCAGATTCTGTAAACAAAGCCATTGGGAAGAAACTTAGTGAAAAAAAATCATAGAGCCCTCCCAATTTTTTCTGGCCTGACTGATTATGGAGACAGTCCTGAACACTTGGTGCAAAGAAACCAGATAATCCCTATAAATACAGTGAGAAACTTTAAACAAACATCTTCAAAGTCTGACTTTTGAAGGACTTCTCATGATTTCTAAAAATTTAGAATTGGCAAGATCAATTTTAAAAATCACTTCTCACCTGTGTGTGTACCAGGAACTGCCCAGGAACCAGAGAGTGCTAAAGCAAGAGCTGGCTGAGCCTGCTGTTTCTAATAATCATAATTCTTGGATAACTTCTCCTTAGATCCTAGTAATTACAGTCAAGATTATTTAACCCTAATAATTAAGACTTGGCAGTGGAATGGGGTTTTTTATTTTGTATCTCTTTGTTATTTTTAAAATCTTTTTAAAATCCCTTTAAAGGCTCTTCAGCAATGAAAGCAAACCCTGATTTATGATGCACAGTGGAAGAAGGAAAAAAAACCCAAACTATGTTTTCTGATAAGAAGAGTTTATTCATTACCTGCTGGGTACCCAGTAACCTTCACTGTGATCAGTATTTCAGAAGTGTGATGGTTGTATCTAAGCAGAAGTCCTGGTTTCCATATGGCATTTTCTGCAGCAGCAAAGATGGATCATGCCCCTCACTTTTCACTTCCTTCTTTGTGTCATTTCACTTGCATCTCATCAAGCTGTTACAAATCCATGAGCCAAACTGGGAGCCAGATCACTAAGGCAGCTGGGGTGAGAAAAAAACAACCAACACAGGTAAACCCTTTTTACTGCTTGTTTCTACCACTTTGCATTGCTAAATTACCACCTAAAAGCTCCCCAGGTGCACTGCTTTCAGGAGGCTGATGGAAATGTAGTTTTTTCATCATAGATTGTAAATGCTTTGCTATTTAATCTGCCTTGGTTCAGGCTGATTTGTCAAACATTCTTCAGCCTCATCAGCTCAGCCTTTGAGGGAAAAAGAAAGTTAGAGGCCACAAGCTTTTCTCCCAGTAAGTGCCAAGCAAGTCAAGTTCATTCATTTTGTTACAGAACTTAAGAGCTGCTTCTTGAGAAAGAATTACAGCCTCCTTTCAAGCTCATTTTTTGCCTTTGCTGTGTATATAAGGGTATCCAAACCTGATCAGCCTGGGTTCATTCAGGTAATGTCTCCTGGCTGAGATAAGAGAAGGGGAAAAAAAAACCACCTGATAATAGCTATGTATTTAACTTCCATTTTAACCTACTGGTAGAACAATGCTTGGCTTAAACATCTGAAGTTTACCAGTTTCACTTGTAAAAGTAGTTCACAGGGGAGGTTTTAATTAGTCACTGAATAGATGCTCTTCTTCAAACTGTTCCACAGTTTTGTTGTCAGTGCTACCCAGTGGCACAAGGTAATTTTTGTTTCCTTCATTTATAAACATCTCTCTCCCCACAGATGAGTTTTTGTCTGTGGTGGGATTGGTCACCTCAGGGCTTTGGAACTATGAGCTGCTGATCAAGCCACGTCTCAAGTAATGAAAAACTGCTCCCCATTTTGAGGGGGTTGGAGTTATTTGTGAAGAGCTTGTGCAGTTCCAGGTAGTATCAGAGAGCTGTCATGGAACAGCACAAGCTATAAAATGTTTTGTCAAGGTGCAGAAATGAGCTGCTCTCTGAGCTGTAGGGAGCCAGAGACTGAGATAAACCAGACAGCAGGACTAGGACCTCACTGGCCAAGATCCTGCCTTGCAGTGCCCCAAAGTGAGGCAAATCCTGAGATGGCACCAAGGGTCAGCCAAAAGTCCAAATCCTCAGGCAAGTTCATGCTGACGAGGTAAGTCCAAGGTTAAGCCCGGAAGTAAAGATTAGGATCAGGTCTAGCAATAATAAGTCAGGTCCAAGGTCAAGCTGGGGGGTGTCAGAGTCTAAATCAGTGGTGTCCATGTCCAAACACAGCTATGACTGACCAACACAACTCAGGCCAAGGCTGAAGGGCCAGGACTGAGCTCAGATGAAGCCCAGAGCAGGGGGTGTGCACAGAGGCCTCAGGAGAGGTTGGTCAGGGCTGACAAAACCCATCAGTGCCCTCAGGACTCTGCAGTTTGTTTCTGCCCACTGGTTATAAAGGGAACAGAGACAACAGGCTCAGACCTGCAGCTGGTCAGATGGATCTCACATCAGATCAGTGTTTTCCCAAGTCTGTCTTGATTTCTGGTGGAGTACAACCAAAAATGAAGCCCTTCTTTAGGGGAAACTTGTCATCTCAGTTAGAAACAGGGCAAGTTTGAAAACTGGAATATGAGTTATTCAGTACTCTTTAGTTTCCATAGGAGGAATGTACTAGTTTTTGTATGCAGAAGTGAGTAACTGCATTAGGCAATTCCTCCTTACAGTCTTTTAAGATCAGTTTGCTCTTGCCTGAAGGGCAGGAAGCAAGTTGAGGTCAGGGAAATCAAACTTGATGCTGTTGAAATCCTGGAACCAGAGAGTCAAACTAGAGATTGTCTCCCCGAAAAGCACAACAGGCTTTATTTATGAAGGTGGTCTGAAGCCTTCCTGCATAGTTTGGCTCCTAAATCTTAGAGAATCCAGATTTTCTTACTGTGGTACTTAATTTTTTCTGATTATTGCCATCTTTTTCTCCTGGTAAGTCTGAGGAATCCAGGAATTTATCACCTTCAGGTGATGCTACAGTGACTCACTCATCACCTGGACACCAACTAGTAAAGGACAAAGCTTTGTGTCCCCAGCTCTGTCAATCCAAAGGTTCTCCAACCAAGCTGTGTAAAATCCCAGGATTTAGTCCTGTTTGTCACTGATGTCTACAGGACAATCTCTTTAAGTTCAAGCAGATCCATTCCCTGGTTTTCTTCATGAAAGACTCCAGCACCTCAATCTTGGAGAAGATCTCTTCCATTTTGAATTTCTCCCACATTTTCTCTCACCACCACAAAACAAAATAACTGAGCCAACAAACATTGCAGCTCTAAATACAGTCTGAATCTAAGAAAGAGAAATGCCAGCAAATCTGTGCAGTTCTGCTGTAGTTCTTGATCATATATGGAAAGCAATAACATATTTTTGTGATAGCTGACAGCATCTGTCTCCGAATCAGATACATTATGGATTTGTCTCCTGGGAAATATCTACATTCTGCCATGTGCTGCCAAGGCTGAGATACTCAGTCTAGTCTCAACCAAGCTAATTCTGGACATGGAAACAATACAGTTGTGTTAGTAGGTTGTTCCACTCAGATGAATTAGCCTTTCTAGCTGACCCATCATTGCTCTGTTTTGAGAGGGATGTGGCCTCTGACATGAGGAGTTTCCATGACTGTCATCCAGAGCTTCCCACAGAAAGGAGAGCACACATTACTTTAGGAGACAACAATGGCAGACCCATGGGTAAAACAAAATAAATCAAATTACACAGAGATTGATCGTGTTTTATTCATTGCTAGAATTAACCTAAATTTATTCTGCTTATTGCACTGGAGTGAGCCCTGACAGCAGCCACACCTGCCAAAGGGAAGGTGTTCATGTCCATGAAGATTTTTGTGCAGTCAAACATATTCCCAAGGTCAGATAGTATGTCTTTGTATTTAAAAACCCTTAATAATTTTTTTCTTCTATGAATTCGCCCCTGCTATTGTAATTCTTATTCCAATTTTCCTTAGTAATTCTACGTATTTCTAGAAACGTTTTCTACATTTTTCTTTATCCTTCTGGATGTGTCTAATTATGGGGGAAATATACTTTTTATCTGTTCTCCTGAGTTTAATGGGGAAGGAGAATCTGAATTTTCTTATCCTTTTCTTAGATAAGGATCTTTTGTCATAGCTACACATTGAGTGCTCAGCATCTCCCAGAGTGGGAGCAGGGAAACATCTGGAATTTTAGTCCATGGTACTGTTATGTAGTTCTTGAGCAAAAACAGGACATTTCTAAGCCAGTTTGATTTTTGACCTTAACTGTAGGTGTTGGGTTGCAGGTAAGGAGTTGTGTCATCCAGGGAACTCAGCAGAAAATAAGCATTTCCTGCCACACAGCCAGACATGGATGGACAGTAAATGTGAAAGTCCATGGCAATTACACAGCAGCTCACTTATGATAAAATCCATATGTGAAAATTACTTTGGACTTTGGACTCAAAAGCACAGCTTATGGAGGAAATATGGTCATTGTCATTTAGACTATTTTTCTTTTCTTTTTTTTTTGTGCTTCTTTATGGCCCTACTACTACTCTACTACTCCTACTACTTTGTAGTACCTGTTTCTACCCAATTTAATAATGCTTGCAGGACCTTAGCCATCCCCTTCTAATTAAATATTTGGGAAACACATGGTTTAATTAAAATCAGAGAGGGAAATAGGTTTTCTTCTTCACTTGTAATTCTGACAAGGGAAAACAAAATTGAATTTTAAATAGATAATAGGAAAAAAATTCCCCATGACATGAAATCAACCATAACATTGAATGCTGTTTGTTTGGGGGCATTAAAAACATTTCATTATGATTTCCCAATCCCTGGAAATGTCCAAGGCCTGGTTGGTAGCTCTGAGTTACCTGGTCTAGTGGAAGGTGTCCCTGCCCATGGCAAGGGGCTGGAACTGGATGGTCTTTAAGGTCCCTTCCAACCCATTCCATTCTAGGATTCTATAATTTTACCTCTCTTTTTTTTATGGGAAATAAACTAAAACTAAAAGCTGGTTTGAAATGGAAATCAAGCCCTGCTGCTCCTGAAAGACTGACAGGAGAATATTTCTATGGATATGTTCTAATCTGATTTTTCAATACAGTATTTTATCAAACTTGACATATTTCCATGATACAATTTTCTTTTGACAGGTTGACATTTCCCTGTGGGAAATTCCAAAGGAACATTTCTGATGGGTTTTTTTCACATGATTTGCAGTTCTTGAAGTAAAGGCACAACTTGTGGGATGCTGGAAAGAGTTGTAATAATTCCAGAGGGGGACAGATCACTGCATTTTGTGTTGTGCCTTAATGAATCCATAAACAAATACCAGGGCTTAGTGCAGCAGGTGACCTGATGCCTCTTTGTCATGAGAACACAAACACTGTAGAAAATCCTTAACGTGAGACTTCATGTCATGACTCTTAATGGGCTTTCCCCTACTAATCATTTAAGTCTCCAGATTTAAGCTCAGAAGCTGAGCACACTGAATTTACTATTAGTGTAAAATACACTCACTGAAAGGCATTTATTCCTTGAAAACAAATGAGCAGGACTGGGACTCAGAGAATCAGCAGAGATTCCCTACTGAGACTGATGAGAATTCCTGCCTTTTGCATGCAATGAGACCAGATCTGGCTCAGTAGTTTGAGCATTTTAAAAGTCTGAAGCCATATTCTCACTGGCAATAGCGTGAAAGCAGAATAATTCCATATTATGACTTGCTTCAGCAGTAGCACATCATCTCTTTTCTGCTTCAGATGACATTCACACAAAAGGTCTGTATTTTTTCATGATTAAAAAAGCAAACCTGAACTCGTGCTCCTTTTTTGTCCTTTGAAAAACGACTGCTTGTTTGTGCTATTCCATGTACTGACAACCTGTCGTTAGCCATTGAATTTTTAAACACATGAACCTGGGAGTCATTATGTCCTCATTTCTGAGACAACTAGAATTATTGATCTTGGACCTTGAACTATCAGAGAAGGACAGGACAGACTCAGCCAGTGGACTACAAATGGGCATGGCAGATAAAAAACAAGTGGATATTTGCTATGTTACTCTATTTGCATTTCACAATCGTATTCTGTGAATTTAAAAGGGATTATACTGCAAACACCATGGTGTCTGAAAGATTTGGTGTCTGAAAGATTTGGAGAAGGTGGGCAGAGAATATTTGTTTACTGTTTCTTACCATTGAAGAAGTAAGAGCTGTTTAATAAAACTACCAAGGGTCAGTCTCAAAATCAGTGGTAGAAATTGGTTCTTCAACTGCATGAGCTGTGAAACCGCTGTGCTCACACAAACCTATCCAGGAGTCAGTGACATCTGCCTTTTCTCTTCATTGCAGTCAATTTTTTTTCATAATCATTTATGCCTTCTCACAGCTGAGGACCCAGGTACATAATTTCAGATTTTGGAGAGTGTGTGTTCACCTGTGGGGATTTGTGCAGTTGAGGTGAGTGGAGCAGATGGGCTTGAAGGATCAATCTGGGATATAAATGTTTGCTCAACACATTTATCCTTATCCATTTTCCATTGCTGTGTTTTCTCAAGCTCTTGGGAAGTTTATCAACATGTTTGTCATTGAAGTTTCCACTTACTTAAATCACCACTGCCTGTTGCTACATGAAATTAATCCAAAGACTGTAGATCTATTCACCTGACTGCAGACCTATTAATAACATTCTTTGCATGCTTCAGTAATCACTGACAAGCCATACATCCAGTAAGTGCTTTTAAGCTACTGTCAAGCTCCTTTTTAAACCTCATTAAGATTGGATTACTTGGTTACATTAATCCTGGTGGCTTTATGCCAGTGGTCCTGACTCATACCAGTTATTGTAACACATTGCCCATAAGAATACAGGAAATGTCAAATTCAAAGCTGAGGTTGAAAGAAAAAGAATCATAAAATGGGTTGGGTTGGAAGGAACTTTTTAAAGGTCATCTAGTCCAAAGCCCCTGCCATGGGCAGGGACATCTTCAGCCACAAGTTTCTCAGTGCCCTGTTCAACCTGAGCTTGAGTGTTTCCAAGGATGGAGCATCCACCACCTCTCTGAGGTGCCAGTGTTTTACCACCCTCATTGTAAAATACTCATTTCTTATATCTAATCTAAAGAGACTCTCCTTGAGATTAAAGTCATTCCTCCTTGTCCCATCACTCCATGCCCTTGCACAAAGTCCCTCTCCAGCTCTCTTGTAGCCTTTATAGGTACTGTAAAGTCCTTTAACATCTCCCTGGAACCTTCTCCAGGCTGAAAGAAAAGCAAGAAGTTGTCTCCATGGCTTTTTTTGTGTCATAGTATTGTCCCTAGGTCAGATGAAGTGAGAAGCCAGCGTCCTGTGCCTTCAGCATTAAATTATTATGTAATTGAGGCACATAGATTTGCCTTTCATTCACTTTGAAAATATTCAGTAACTGCTGCACCCTCCATGCAGTGGAGGGGAGCTTCCTGCCTGCCATCCAAGCACAAAGATATTGTTTGTTGGTGTAAACACCACACATTCCATGTTTTGCAAACTGATGCTGAATTTTATGGTGACAACACAGGCATTTTGTCTCTTTCCAACTTTATAAGTAGGGAAAGCAAAGAAGAGAAGACTTGACTTAAAACACAACGTGTCGGCAGTGAAACGTGTGAGATTTAAATTCCTGGCTCTCATGCCCTTGCCTAAGCCATTAAACCAAGGGGGTCTTCCATTCATTTTATGTTTTGGGCTTCTTTTTTGTGAATCCAAGAAGCAAGATATGGTTAATTTCTAATTATTATGGGAACTACATGTTCTGGAAAGCCTCATGGTGTAAGTTTTGTTTTATGGAAAGAAAGAGGTGAGAGGAGGCTGCAAATCCTACACAGAGAGACTGACATAGTGTGAGAATGCAGAATATTATATCCTGGTGCTTGGGAAATTTGGTGTAACCTACCATTTGCATTTTGACAGTCATCCATCAGAGAATCACTAGTATCATAGAATCATTTAGATTAGAAAAGACCTCTAAGGGCATTAAGTCCAATCATTGACCCAGCACTGCCAAGTCATAGGCTTAGCATGGTGAGTCTCCTTTACTGAGGAGAGGAAGGAGAAATGGGCATTCCTAAATATTCCTCAGAGTCCCCTTGGATATCAGTGAGGAAACAGACTGTGAAAAATGAGCCCTTCTTGAAGGCAGCACCACAGAGCAGAGGTACTGCTGAGATGGTTCATCTGCTGCACTCACCACCTCAGCAGCAGATTAACAAGATACAGATGTCAGGCATATTTAAGGTTGCCTTTTCTTGGGTTTAAGCTTCACTTGAGTAACTTACAGCCTTGTTCTGTAAAGGACTCCCTCACTGGGCTCACTGGGGGCTGTCTGTTTTAATCCTGATTCCTGCTTGAAGTAGACGAACACAATTCCTCTGGACAGGGGTCAAGGGATCAGTTGTTTTTGGATTCCCTCTGCTGCAGAAGTTATTTAGATGGCAGGTGTGGTCCCATGCCAGAAAAGGGCATAAATCCTCTACAGCAGGAAGTGCTCACTCAGCTGTGGGAAACCCCCTGTGCCATAAATTGCTTTTCCTTTTTCCCAGTGAAAGTATTTTTGTCTGTGCTTCACTCTGTGGCCCCATGAGCTCTGTTTGTCTTCTTCATAATTTTATTCATGACCTGGATCCAAATGCTGACTCCCTCTGCTTTTCCCTGCCTCCATTTGGTTGATGCCATCCTTGGGAGGGAGGTATGTGGAAAGCAGCTCCAGGTATTTGAGGTAGCAGGATGTGAAGCCCATCAATGCTACAATGCTCCTGGTGTAAACCACAGAGGTAGAGCTTAACCTGACAATGACCACATCTACTGATGATAACTACACTTCACCTTTTGACCCCCTCAAAATCTTCTACAAAGATTTTTCCCAAAGGTAAAATTCTGCCTCTATACGTGTAAGATAAATAGCAATGAAATACAGAATCATAGAAAAACTTGGGTTGGAAGAAACCTCTGGAGATGTCGAATGTAACTGGTGCTCAACGCAGGGCTGACTTCAAAGTCAGGCTCAGGGACTTTCCCAATGAGGTACAGAAAATCCCCAAACTTGTTTTTTAAATACATTAGTTCCCTGTGGCATTGGTAGGAACTCTTTGATTCTTATCATCACATGTATCCCAATTCCTGGGCTGGTATGCAGGAACCACTGTTTTTAGGACACGAGTTGTATCTAGGTTTCGCCAGCATCCCAAATTTTTTTATGTGGATTTAAGGAAAGGTCTGTGGGGTCTGTCTGCCATTCAGCAGGATTATTGACAGCTGTAGGTCCTTGGGGAATATTATTCAGTCCATCCCTACATGCTTCACTCAGTTGTTTCAAACATTTCAAATGAGACTGAGCAAAGCCTTTACTAAGGCTGTCAAAGACCTTCTGTGCCTGTTCTTGGAGTTGAAGAGAAGTTGAACTATTTTAGACATAAAATTTCAGTCTTTCACAGACTAGAACTTGTTTTTTCTGGGAAGAAACTTATCTTTTCAGTCAACTGCTCCCATCAGCTTATCTGTAAAGAGAGTGTCTGGCTTGCTTTCCACCTAAAAAAAGAAGACAAGACAAAAATTACACACCCTTAAGCATTTCAACTGCTACCTTTAGCTTAATCTCTCTACCTCTGTTTTCATTAGAGTGTAAATTGCTTTAGCACTACAATAATCTCTTCCTCTGCTCTTCATATGTCAGCATTTATTGACAAACAGCCAATACCCAGAAAATTCAATTTCTGAGCAAAAGGAATTCTTTATTACCAGTTCTGTGATAAATAAACATGAAATGATGCATCCCTTTCCTGATACCATAACTCACAAAAATGCTGCTGTGCAAAGGGTAGATTTTAGCTGACACAGCAACTTAGGACAGGCTGGACCGCAGAATTAGGAGAGTAGATGGATGAAAAGATGGTTAAGAAATGCAGAGTGATGAGCAACCAGAGTGTAAATCTTTTCCTTTCAGAGCTAAAAAGAAATTTCTGTAAGTGGTGGGATAACTTCTTCTCTGCTGAGTGGAATTTTAGAGGAATGCCTTTACACTTTTATGAAATGTTTTCCTGGGTAATCTACAGGTTGAGTCCACCCACTTTGCCACCTTTTCTGCAGTGTCCATGGAAACACTGGGGTGAAGAAATTAATCATATGGAGCCAGAAAGCCAAATGGTTTTATTGATAATGTGCACTGCCTTATCCTTTGGAGGATCCACTGCAAACTTCAACAAACCCTTCAGGTGAGAGGTGTCAATACTGACACACGATGGGAAGCTTGGAAAAGGTTGGACCATCCTAATCTAAGGCAGCACAAGTAAGGCCATTGTTTCTTTGCAAAAGAAGTTGTGAGTGAAAGACATTTGATGCAAAGAGCTGCTGTGGAAAAGGATTTTCACTGAGAGCCAGAAGGGCTGGAGGAAATGAAGACAAGCAATCTTGGCTGAGCCACAGCAGGCCTCCAGCATGTATTTTAATTAGGCACTGCCTGAGTGCATGAAGCATTACTCTGTAAAATTTCAGACCCTTTGAAACTGCTGTAGCTGATTGCTGCAATATTTAGAGGTGTATTAACATGAATGACTAAAAGGTCCTACAGCTCTCCTGCCTGTAAGAGCCCTCGTGTACAATAAGGCAACACTTGCAGCTTTGATTCACATTCTGGGAGACAGATGTTCATCACAGGGAAGCATTGCCAAAGGTGGCACTAATTAATTACTGTGAACAAGATGAGCTTCACAGATCAAATGCTCTTGTGCCTAAAGCTGATGCCTCTCAGTGGGGATTTAAGGGTGTTGGACCAGATCTTCAGTCACTGTAAACTGTAATAGTGCTGTGGCAACGAGGAACTGTGGAGTATATGGCAAGTTCTAACACTTGCAGACTAATTTCTTCTCTCATTGAAGACTGGATGGGATCCATGTCACCTAATCCCAGTTATCCACAATGCAGCTCTTCCCATCTGAACTCACTGCTCTCAGCTGCCCCCACAGTCAAGGGAAGAGACAGAACTGGGATTTCAGCCCACGGTGGACTGTAGATATTGAGTTTAGGGTGTTGTGAAGTAAAGCTGGACTTCTCTGACTGTATTGCTTAGATGGACATTAATCTGGAGAAACCAGATCATTTGCAGGTGCATTATAAAAAATGGCTTTTACTCATCCCAGTCCTGTCTATGATGGCAATTTTTTGAGCCAGAAAATTTCCTAAGAACCAGCATCTCATTTCCTACATCCTCTTTTAAAAGTTTTGTGTCCTACATTGGACAACTCATGAATGCCTGTTACACAGAGACTGAAATATTACCAGGAACCTCTGATTAGTATGCAGTCTGTCTGCCTGCAGTTATTTCTGTTTATCAACATAATTTCTAGACCTACTGTTTACCACATGGAGTATTGTGCTGCTGTTGACTCCAATAACTCAACACTCAGATGACAGAAGGGCAAGAAATAAAAGGAGAAAAAACCCCATAATGTGCAGGTCCTTTGTTTCTCTTTCGTAACAGAAGATAAACAAGTTATTTTTTTAATCATCGTTTTCTTGGCAGTAAGATTTTTGCAAACAATTTATATAACAACAGAAATATTACAAAAGCAAACTCAGTGGTCACATTCAGGAACTTCAGGATAAGTGTTGTATATATGTGTCCAGTCTGAGAGTCCTAACTCATAGGGATAATTCTAATTTATTTAGAACATGTAACACTGGAACAGGTTGTCCAGAGAGCTGGGGATTCCCTATCCCTGGAAGTGTTCAAGGCCAGGTTAGACAGGGCTTGGAGCAACCTGGGATAATGGAAGGTGTCCCTGCCCATGGCAGGGGGGGCTGGAACTAAATGAGCTTTAAAGTCCCTTCCATCCCAAATCAATCTGTGATATTTAGTTCACTGCAGTAAGTCTGGAGTAACACACAAATGCAGATGCTTCCATGCCCAATATGGCTTCAAGTCACTAACTTTAGGCACTCAGAATGGAAAAAATGCAGCAGGCATAATCCAAAATAGAAGGCAGTTATTCCTGGGAAAAGAGTGATGATTTTCTTCAGGGATGACACAGCACCATTAAGCTAGAGATGAACAGAGATAGATTATGTTGACAGATGAATTCTAGTCAAGTGGATGCAGAAAATCCCCATTTTACACATTCTTCTGCTTGCTAAGCCTGGTTCTCCTGTGTTACTCCACTGAAATCCACAAAGTGTAAAATTGGAGTATTATTGCTGTGACTGACAAATGAATATTTGCAAAACTGCTTCTGGTTCATTTACCTGCCAACTGCTGAGTCAAATTTTCAAGCCTCTCTACTAAAGCCGACAGTGTCAGATGAGTATGTGAAGAAATATCATGAACCTTTTTGTTTGTTTGCTGTGCTGTGAGCTCCCAGAGAGCCTGCAAACTGGAAGGGGGGAGAAAGAGGAAAAGAAGTGATTTTCAAACATTTCACTAGAAAAGGTAAATGGGTAGCATTGACAGATGATGGCAAGAAATAAAACAAACATTGCATTGGCAAAAATTTTTTTTCCAAGGAAATTCCTGACAGGCTGAGTGCTAACTCCAGACAAGGAAATCCTGAAGTGACTTGGCAGATCTGGGGCCAGAAGTTACTGGCAACTTAGCTACTAAAATAATTGAGACCTCAAGTTCAAAGTTCAAAGCAGCCTGTCAAGGGAAGGATCCTCCCAAAACTTTGGGGAAACTGCACTTCAGCAAAAAAGTTTCAAAGGCAATGATGAAGCTTATCAGAAATGAGAGTGAGCCCCAGGAGACCTCTCTAATAGGCAGAAAAGTACTTTTTGTGTTCCATTGGGTTCACCACATCTCCACTGACTATGATATGAACTCAGCATTAAGACACCTACACTTCTTTTTCTCAGTGCACAAGAGAAATCCTGTCCATAGTAATTTATTTAAACTGCAGGACTTGACTGGGTGTCTGAGTCTCAGAATGAAAGCTACTCTAGCGTGTAAGGCAACATTTCAAGCTAAAGATGAATAATTTATTTCTGCCCAAAAATATATTAATTGAATCAGAAAGATCTAAAGAGTAAGGGAAAATGGGAGAGGAGAGGAATAGAAATTATATACATCTCTTTGCAAAACAGTAAGTCTCTCATTCTTCCTGCGTGTTCCCAAAAGTATTGTAATAAACGTTATTTTATTGGGGCCTTAACAGTAACCTATAAATGATTTGAAGTTAAAGGGATTGGGGGGTTAGCCCTCAAGCTGAGTTATTTATTTTTCTTTAAAACTGCTGATATAAAAAACCCACCCCATGGAGAGTGAGCATTGTATGAAGACATTGCCTGCAAAGTGGGAGAAAAAACATAAAATTTAGGAAACAGCCTTGAGAACTACATCCTGCAGAAAGCACTTTAACAGAAAATAGATGATTTTGGTGTAATCACAATGGATTAAAGCTGGATGCAGAAATTGTGAGTCTCACTTGATTGTCTAGTGCCAGATCTCTTTCAGTGTGGTAAAATACAGGTGACTACTGCAATTGAAATGCAAAATGCAGAATATATTTCTGATAAAAGAATGAAAAAAGGAGGGTAAGTCACACATTTCTTACTGCCATTTGAAATTTCAAGATGTATTTCCACAGAAGTAACTTCAAAGTTATTTGGGGATAATCAAGTCATACCAAGGATCCACCAAAATGTCAGTTCTCCTTAGAGGGTATCAGTGGGGCTTGAACTTCTGAAGCCAAACGAGGCAGTTCCTCTCATGACACATTTTCCTCCTCCCCCATTTTTAAGGTGAAACATCTCTTACTAATACATTTCACCATATTTTAAAGTCCCACTGAAATAATTGCAACCATGGCAGAGGTTTATAGAGGGTTCAGTGCTTAAGTATGGATGCACCAAAGTGCAAATAAGTATTTAATAAATCGGGATCGATTTTGTCATTTCCATAGTCAGTAGCTCCTCCTTCTCTTTCATGTGATCCATGCAAAAAGGAGTGGATTATTTTTCTAGCAAGGCACAGAAATAACTTCTTCATAACCAAGGAGGGAAGACACCCTGAGACATCAAATAGAATCATAGAATGGTTGGGTTGGAAGGGACCTTAAAGATCATCTCATTCCAACCCCCTGCCATGGGCAGGGACACCTTCCACTATCCCAGGTTGCTCCAAGCCCCATCCAACCCGGCCTTGGACACTTCCAGGGATGGGTTATAATACATTTGCAATTGATACAAAGGTGGCTGTATCAATAAGTAGGTGCCACAGGTGTCTGGATGATGAGACCCACATTTGTCCTGTCCTGGTAATCACCCCTGGGCAGTACATAGATACTGGTCTGAGAATCTATTTCAGCCTCTTCCTGACCAGCCCAACCACTTTCCCATCACATAAGATACAAACCAGCTGGGGACACACTGACCCAGGTAATGGGGGTCACCTAGAGAAAGGTGAAGGGAAAGTGTTGTCCCCAGATTCTTGCATGAGATGTCAACCAGGACAATGTCAACAGTCCCTTTCACAGCACAAGGACAGAACAGTGCTGGTAACAGGGGTGATTTAATGTCCACTGTGGTCTGTGATAGGATCTTCCCCTTGCCCCAGGGTGAGATACCTAATCTCAAAACCTTTCCAGGATGTATTGCTTGTTTTCCCTCCAGGAGGGTCCTGGCTGAGGGGTGTCTCCATGCTGCTCATTTAGACACAACATTTATCTCTGAAACTGCTTTGCCAGGGAACTTTGGGATTCCCTCAGAGCAGTGGTGTCCAGGCTGCTGGTCACAGGAACAAGACATCTGGAAGTCTGACTTCAAGCACAGCAATGCCTGATGTGGCAGCTTTGCTGTCTCACACCTGGCTGGGGAAAGAGGAACATCTGGCAGTGCCTGCAGCCACCAGAATAATTCTCCCTGCCCATGTGGGCTCAATTCTAGCTGAGGTTTGTGGAGCTCCAGGGAAGCAATGAGCTGGTTGCATCTCCTTGGCAATAGGATGTGCAAAACACTGAGCTGGGCACACTGTCACAAGGAGAAGCCCTGTGTTATTCCATGAGAATACAGTGCCCACATGAGTTCCACGGTAAAGAAAGCCAGAAAATCTATTTAATGCTTAAGGGGTGATTCTTCTACCTCATTTTCCTTTTGCCTCCCCACTCCCAAGGTTTATACTACGCCCCAGAGACTTCATTATTAGGAACCATTTAAAACAGTGGAACTTTCTTTAAATATCCCCATGTTTTCCTCCATCCTACTTATACTCCTCATTCAAGTGCAATTGCAAGTACTAAACTGCTGGAGAGGAAGAAGCTATTTGCCTTTGCTTCATCAGAGTGATTTCAATTTTCCTGAGCTGTGCTTGTTACCAGCTCTGACCCACCATTATTTCAGAAAACCACTGCATTCATTATTAATAAGAACCCTCCAGCTAACTTTTCTCCCTTGCAGACATTATTCTGGTTTCAAATGTCATGATGGCATTCATTCATTCTGCAAGAAGCAGTGGGGACTCTTTCCATTTCTTTCCCCAGCCTGACCTTTTTCAGGTCTGGCATACCCAGATCAATGCATCTGCCTCTCTGAAACTGAGCTGAAACCGATGCAATCAAAAGAGGACAGGGCAGCACAACATTTCAGAGATTTGTAACTGTTCTGAGCTGTCTCATCTCTGGAAGGGGTTTACCTTTATTACTTTAGGAGATGAATAAAACATTGATGATCCTTGTGGGTCCCTCCCAACTCAGCATATTCCGTGAGTCTGTGATCTGATATATAATTAAAATTATAGAATTATAAAATTATATATCATCCTGCACATGAGACCTAAAACCTATCCAAGGTCCTAAAAGGGGAACCAGTTTGTCCCCAGATGGGGACTTACAGAAAAGGGCTCTGGACCTCATCTGGAGGGATGCATTTGATATTTTCTCTTGGTCCCCTTTAACTGAAAGACATCTCATGCCTCTGGGAGGTCATCCAATATTTCAGAAAGACAAAGTTGGCACCTGATTCAGCCCAATTCCACCTTTTGGTTACTCTTGTCATGTGTGATCTTCGTGGTTATTACTGAAACTGTTTTTCAAGTTACTCAGTTGTATTGTAGAAAGTCCTGAGGGTTATGGACACGTCAAGGACCTTGGGTGTTACACCAAGAGCTGGCCATGGCCTTCCTCCAGTGAGGATGCCTTCCATGCAGCTACACCACTGACAGCAGTGGGAATACTGGGGAGCTTCGAGTTGGAGAGATAAGTTCTTTCAGGAGCTTTAAAGAGGGGAAAAAAGCACCACCAAATAAGCAAGGGGGATCCATCCTTGTATGGGCACGACTGCAAGCTGTGTCTGAAAGTCATTTGGGCAAGAACTGAACAACTGGATCCATGCCATGATCCCATATGGAGAATTGCTCCATCTAACTGATCGGGATTGTCTTCTGCGTTCCTGAATCTTTCTGTGTGTTGATCTCATAGGCCTTAGTCTGTTTTCTAAGAGAGCAAGGGTTACATTTCATGTGCCACATTCACACACGAGCGTGTGCATATCTGTGCCTGCACATGTCTCTGTTTCCATGTTAACCCTGACCAATTTTAATAATAAAGCCAGACAGGAGGATGAATGATCCTACAGGTTTTGTAAAAGGAGATAACAGGGAGAAGAATCCCAGGAGCACCACGACTAAAGGAAAAGCAGCATTATGAGCTCAGCCCTTAAAAGAACTCAAGAGAATCTTAATGAAAGTGACCTTGTAAGCAATCCAGTTAATGACAAGCTTTGGTTGGACTTTGCAACAACCAAAGGGGAAAAGGGGAAAAGTCCTCCTGCAGGAATGATCTGTTTAATCCTTACATAGTCAGAATTTTGAGTTGTTTTGTTCTGTTGCAATACAAATTTTACGATTAGGCTCTGGACACAATAAACACAGATAAATCATAACAGAAAGTCGTGGAGCCACATGCTGGAAAACCTCCCTGGTTCCAGGGCACTTGCCTGATGTCTGTGCACATGCAGCTTCAGGCTCCCTTTACCAATTCCTATGAGTTCACATAATCCTGTTGCATGTGAGTTTCCAGTCCCGGAGGTGTATGTTTAAATGCAATAAAAAATTGTGATGGATTTGCATTTTCATGAACGGACTCATATTAATTGGAAGCATGCAACTTTGGGATATGGTTTTGTTTTCTTTTAATAATGAAAGGAAACAAATGTTGGTGTGCAACAGACAGGAGAGGAAAAACTGGGCAAGTTTAAATATGTAAATGTATTCAAACTGTTGAATAACCAGAGGAAGAGGGAAAATAATGCTGCTTTGTGAAAACTTTTGCCAGTGTGTTAGAAGGATTCCAAGTTTTCTAGTGTATATAAGTGCACATCTCCTCGCTGTGATGTTCATGCTGTACTAAATGGGATTCCTGCATGGGATTAGGAATGTAAGCCTACTTTTGGATGTTTTAGAGATGGTCAGAAGCTGGTTTATGACTTCCTGAGCAAATGAAGAATAGCAAAATTCATCAAGGCCTCAAAGAAAGGTGTCCAGGTATTTCTGCTTCTGAGTAAGGCTTGATAAGCTTTTGAAAACACTGAGAATTTGGTGGAACTCTTTTCTCTGTGTCACCATGACCTTCATGACAATTGGTTTTGACTTAAAAAAAAAGGCAAAAGACAAAGAAAAAGAGGGTGGTGGAAAGGCACCGTTTCAGGGAGGAAAAGACACCATCTCCCTGAAAGCAAACAGTTGACAACAGGTGACTACATAGGCAGTGTATTATTCTGCTCCCTGTGCAAAACCAGCAGCTGGGCTGGGAAGGAGCAAGTCACGTCTCCTCCTGCTCTAGAATTATGACTGAAGGTTGTGTGCCCTAGGATACAGCTGGGATTTTGGGGACAGTCCCAGCTGCAGTTGGGGGAAGGTACTGACTGTGATTCACACACAGCTGGTCATCCTCTGAGCAGATGGGATGGAGCAGAGAAGAAAATAATCTTATTAGGCTCATTGCTGGCACTAGGAAAACCAGGACTTGGCCTGATGCCCACAGCCTAACAATATCCCAAACACATCCATTGTGTGGAGAAGTCTAGCTGGGTGTGGAGGGTAGGGAGTGATTTGACCCAGGAATTTATGGGCCCCAACAGGATGACACTTCAATCCAATTCTCTTAGCAACAACATCCACCCTAAAGCAACCAGGGGACCAGAAGCCCCTTGGGCAAGTGGGCATGAAGATATGGGGTGACTTTGTTCTTCCTTTGCTTACACAGGGTCTAGTCTGGAAAGTATCCATAGAGGAGAAGAGCAGGACAAATGTCTCTTGTTTCAGAGATCAAGTGCACAAGGAACAGCCATACAGGCAGATTTTGGGTTGCCTGGCTAGAAAGGTGTACATGCTGTTGGTGAGTCTTAAAAGGCTTGGTGCCGGGGAGAAAAGGGCTTCCCATTGCAAATGGGGAATAGCAAAGGAGATGCCCCACAGGCCTGGAGATTTTGAGAAGAGTCTGCCAATGAATTTGGTGACCAACAAGATGGAATGTTTTTGCCCTGGGGTACACAGGAAATTGAGAGACTTGCTCCTCATTATCTTGGAGCTGGAAGTCCTCATCACACCTGGTAACATTGCATCTTGGGCTTGGGGGCTGTCCTCTTACTCCTGGAGGGTTGGCAGGTTCTTCACATTGCACAGTATCAAGGAGGATTCTCCCTTTCCCGTCTCTTGCTTGTAGGGGGTAATAGAATCATAGAAAGNGTACCAAGGCCTCACCAGCCTCACCATGAAAAACTTCTTCCTAATATCTAATCTAAATCTGTGCACTGTTAGTTTAAAAAGTGTCCTATCACTATCTGCCCAAGTAAAATGTTATTGTCCCTCTTTTTTATAAGCTCCAGTTAGTGCACTTTGGGCCCAATGCAGTTCATATCTGGGCNCATCTCGTTCCAACATCCTGCCACGGGCAAGGACACCTTTCACTGGAACAGGTTGCTCCAAGCTCCACCCAGCCTGGCCTTGAATATTTTCAGGGATGGAGAACTCACAGCTTCCCTGGAAAACCTGTACCAAGGCCTCACCAGCCTCACCATGAAAAACTTCTTCCTAATATCTAATCTAAATCTGTGCACTGTTAGTTTAAAAAGTGTCCTCTCACTATCTGCCCAAGTAAAAAGTTATTGTCCCTCTCTTGTATAAGCTCCAGTTAATGCACTTTGTGCCCAATGCAGTTCATATCTGGGCTATGGAGGAAACCTGTTGCTCCTGAAAGTTTATGGACAATGGAGTTAACATTTTACCTAATGCCTGGTAGGGTGGGGTGGT
>WEIV01026149.1:231777-450621 GCA_013390005.1 Calyptomena viridis
CGGGGAGACCCCCGAGCCCCCATGGCCGGGCGAGCGCCCCAGCGCAGCCTCCCGGCAGCGGCCACCGCCGCGCTCCTGCTTCTGCCCGTAAGTGCCGAGCACGGGGAAAAGGGGGTGGCAGGGGACAGGGGCAGGGACAGGGAGGGAGAGGGAGGGAGGGAGGAAGGGGGACGCCCCAAGACCGCGAGGAACACACTGGGGCTGCCCCGGGCGCTCGGGGATCCGTCCGGAGACCGTCGCCCGCTCCCTCGCAGGTGCTGCCCGTCCCGGCTGCCCAGGGATCCGTCCCGGGGCCGTTTCCTGCTCCATCCCGGAGCTCAGCACCCTCCCCCCCTTGGCCGCTCACCTCGGGGTCCGCTCAGAGCCCCCGGCCTTAACCATAACCCTCCTTAGTGTCCCCTTCCCTGTGAAACAGCCGCTCCCTGTCCCCTTTCCTCGCCAGAAGAGGTCCCAGCACAGGGACCCCGCTGGGGTCGCAGCTCCCTGCCTCAGCGGGAAGAGGTTTTCCCTCCGTCTCCCCGTTCCCTGGCTGGTGCCCGTTGTCCCCGACCTCTGGCCCTGGTGCCTCTCGCAGCATGTGCTCCAGCAGGGATCGGCCAGCGGTGCTGGCTCAGCCCACGCATCCATCCAAGCATTTGCTCCGAGTTTCTCTCGAGCGAAATGCACGGGAAGCTTTTCCGTTTGGTCCTTCTTCATCACCAACATCCGCCTTGGCGATGCCGGGATGAGGTGGAGATAAGATTGGCCTGTGTCAGAGTGGATTTAAAACAGCTTTCCCAGCCCACGCTCCCAAGTCAGGCTGAGCGCTTTGGTGCCTTGTTTATTTTGAGGGATTGTTTCAAGTGTGGTAAGTCAGACTTGCAAAGCAAACGTGAGGGATTAAGCAGGAGGAACATTGGTCCTGTGCAGAATTTGTAAAGGCAGTGACCCTTCTGAACTGCAGTGTAATTACTCTATCTGTAACACTTCCGTAGAAAAAGGAAGAAAATCTGTCCTATTTCTTTATGTTCCATCTATTTTGGTTTGTGTTTAGTTTGTTTGGGAGTTTTGTTTGTTTGTGGTTTTATTTGCTTTTCTTCACTCTCTAATTTACAAAGAAAGACAGAAAATCCTGGTCAGGAAAAGCAACAGGCTCCAAAGGGAAGTAACAGTTTAATCTTAAGTGCAACAATTTAATCTTAAAATCTTTGCAGTGGCTTTTTTAGAAGACAGAGAAAATGTTCTCAGCACCACCAATGTATTTTTTTGTCCCAGCAGTGCACATGGGAGCACAGTGGCACGGGTCTACACGTTGCTGTTTTCAATCCCAAACCAGTTCTTCCTAATCTTTCTTAGTTGTGCTTCTCTTCCAGGCTGTGTTTTCCCTTACTGATTTATTTTGGTTCATGAAATATCTCAGTTTGTGTTTAGAGGGTGGGACTTGCCACTGAGGTTATTAAAAATACTCAGGTACTGAGTACTTAAGACTAATTCTTCCTCAATGAATAAAAAAAATGTCATGTGCTTCCTCTGTGGATATAATCTATGGGCAGTTTTCCGGTTCCACTAAAACCTTGCATTTGAATTATTTCTCTAAATTTTGCTAGTTATGTTGCTGCTTTAAAAACAAAACTGCTGCCTTGGAAAAAAAGAAAAAAAAAAGCAGATTAAGAATCAAAATGTCAAGTTTCCGTAGAGTGTATTTAGTCTGGGAGAAATGTGTACTCTGAGTGTATTCCACGTGGTTTTCTAGAGAGGCTCTTTGGAAGTGGAATACTTGTGTCTGACAGGAATTCATGTATACACCTGTGAGGGGAATAACATGTTGGAGGATGATCTTCAGCCTCACCTACAGAACAGCTCCAGTTGCTCCAGCTGTTGCAAAAGTTTTTGCTGCTCTTCTGGGGAGTGTTTACATCCATGAGTTTTTTTTGGCAAATCTGTCTCTCTGCTTTACAGCTGGATGAAACTTTGCACCAAGGAGCTTAAGAGCAATGTTTTAAAACTCTGGCTCGAACCCAAAGCTCTTAAGTTCTTGTTTAACTTGAAAACACTTGAAAGTGGACTGGAAGTCAATGACTTTATTCACATTTGTGGATTTGAGAAGAGGCATAGCTGCTTGTGGGAGCAGGCCCTTACCCAATTAAGGGAGTTTAAGTTTTCACAGCAGCCAAGCAATTGTGTTTTATGGGAACAGCAGGTTTGCAACGCCCACAAGATGAGGCAATTTTCTAGTACAGAATTAGATCTGCCACATGAAAATCCTGGTGCAAATGACCTGACAGATTTCACGGGGCTGGTCAGCAAAAGGGTGAAGACTTGCACAGCAGACTCTGAGATTTGTGTTCTCTTAAACAGTTTCTCTGCATATGGATACACTGGCAAATACATTTACTTGAATGTGAAAAAACAAACAAACAAGCCATAAAACAAAGGTAAATGAATCTTTTGACATTTTGATAGAAAGTCATTGCTAAATTCATGTAATTTGGAGAGGGAGGGTTATTCATCAAAACCAAAAGCAAAGCTCACTATAATTCATATATTTTCCTGAAGCTGTTAAAGCAGCCTGGGCAGTGTGAGTGTATCAGCCAGTGGTGACAGGTTAAATAATATTCCTGGTCTGGGACTGCCAAAATTCAGCCCTATTGTGAATTAATTCAGCATAATCATCTCATCAGGAGAAGCCTTTGCAGGGATAGTACTTTGGCAGGGTTTACATCTCTAACCATCTCGTGGCAATTACTGCATGTCTGAGGGAGGCAGCTGTAGGCTGGTGTTGGCTGACTGGTAGTTTTGCCACGAAACATTTCAGTGATGATATTCATAGCTGCCCTTAGCTAGCAGGAAAGCAGCTTTAGATTTTGGTCATATAAGGCATCTGCTTAGAAATTATTATTCTGTCAAGAGCTGAGGAAAAATAATGATTAAGTCCTCTAAACTCCGTGACCTTCATATTCCAAACCAGAGCGTGGTTGGCCCTGCCCTGCTGAAGCTGGTGGACTGTGCACTATCAGATGCAGAAATTTTGGGTTCAGCCTGACAGGTTCCAGCTCCACTGGCACATTCAGATTTGCAGGACAGCTCTCCAGCCTTCAGGCCAAATGCCACAGGGTGGTTTGTGCCCATATGATTAAGGTCCTTCAGCTTCTAAAATAGGGAGATGCTGCACAAACTGCCCAGTGAGATGGTCCATGGTGCAGCCTAACTCCCAGATCATTCCTGGGAACTGTTTGAGATACCACTAGATCGCTTGGGGCATAAATATGGCCGGGAACCATTCTAAAAATTTAACAGTATAAATGATTAAGTACTTAAAACAGACCTTTGCACTGCTTGATTTATTAGCTTAGATGGAGTGTGCTAAACTGCCACTGCTCAGTGCTCTCCATTAATGCCTGAGGGAGGGATTTTCCTCTAAGGCAAACTCTTCATTGCTTTGAATTTGGCCGTCAGCTTTCTTTGTGTCAGGAATTATTGTGGGGTCTTGCTGGTGATGTGCTGATCTGAGAGATTCACCATGAGAAAAACAGGCTGGTGGATAACGTGAAGTTTTTAAGGGAGTGTTTTTCTCTTTTCTTTTTATTTTAATTTCCCCCTACATATTAATAAACCAAATATTAAAAAAATATTGTATTAGAAGAAACATTTGCACATTTATAGATTCTTTTAATGGTTCTGCACGTTTTATTTTTGGGGAGAGGGGGAGGTGAGGAAATGTGGGTGGTAGTAACAGGCTGCACACACTGCTGAATCTGTTCCTTTTTAGTTTATATCACTTTCAGGTTTGCTCCACTGCAAACCCAAGAAGGAGACTTATGGGGAAGGCTGATTTACTTCAGGTTAAAATTTTATCCAGTAAATGACATTTCTGAAGGAATTTCTTTTTCCTCACAGCATCTATCAGTTGAAACAGATAGATCAAATCTTCATCATATCCATGTCTTTCTTTTCACTTAGACCAGATTTAATCCCAGATGTGGTGTGCTCTAACAGTGCAAACATTAATTGTTGGATGTAAAGCTGGAGCTGTCCAGCAAACCACTGACACCTCCATGCCTCCTGTAGATAGACAATGACATGTGTCAAAGCACTGCATAAACATTGTCTTTGCCTTCTTATCTGTTGAGAACAACTAAACTCTTTATGATTTGCTTTATCAACCTATTTCTTTATACAGAATTACTTTCTTTTATTGATAATCATTTTTTTAAATACCAATAGCTTTGAAAACAACTGTGTTTGATTTAAGCTGGCAAGTGTTGGGTAAAGAGCTTTATGTGTTTTAATTTTCTTCTCTGAGGAGCTGGATAAATTTGGCTGTGGCCCTTGTTACAAGAGAAGACAAATAGAAACCAGGCATTTACCATCGTGATCAGTCAGCTAACAGTACTGTCCTTCAGATGAATGACTGCTTGAATTTCATCAGTCATGGCCAAATGCACGAAAGATTTAATTTCCAGGTTCAGTTGCCAGTGTGGGGATGTTTGTTAGATGCTTCCTGCAATGCTTTTTGACACATAACATGTCAAAGCTGTTGGAAGTACTGCTCATTTCCCTGGGTCTGAGATCATCTGTGTTGTCCTTCACAAGCAGATACTCTGCTGCATCTACATGATCTTGACAAAGGCAGGTCCTTTTGGGAAGGGATGTGGGAGGGTCAGAGAAAGCCAGTTCACAGGGATGGATTTCCACGTCCTGGCCTGACCTGTGGCTCACAAGTCCCTCGTTGCTGTGCAAGGGAGCCCATGTTGAGAGTCAGGTGCTGGGAACGTGCTGCTCCTGCCAATTCCCCACATTGACAGCTCTATTGTGGAGCTGAATGGGTGGAGAACTTGGAAACTGTCCTTCTCCTGGAATGATCAATGTGTTTGTTCAGAAACGCAGCGTGTTTTCAGTAAATAAGAGAGAAAATCCATTTGGCATTTCAAAAGCTGGAAAGTGCTTCTTCGACAGAGCTGTAAGAAAATGAAAGTAATTAAAGCTCTGTAAACTTTTGCATAATATATAATANACATATAACATTATATATAAGATATAATATATAATACTTTTTGCCTGAGTAACTGTCCACTCTGGGTTGTGTGTGCCGGGAAAGTAAATAGTGAGCAATGCAGATGGAGATTAAAATACATTAGCTGTCCTCACTGCAATGCTAAACCCTTGCCCTGGTAATAGAAGCTGAATTGCCAGAGGACTGGAAAGGAGCCACTTCTCTCTGAGGGCCATGGGCTTATCTCTCTTGCTGTGATCCAGGCTCCTGGGATGGGTGCTGTTATCTCTGCACTGCCACAGTTTGGGGAGTGCTGTCCAGTAGCAGAGGTGGCTTTTCCAGTGAAAAGGAAGGAGGAAAGAAGGCAAAAGTGAATGAAAGGAAGTGTGCTGATGTGTCAGAACAGGTTTCCCGTGGGGCTGCCAGCCAGGCTCTGCTGGCAGGCTTATCCAGGCAGGGACTAAAGTATCGATTCCCTTTGAGTGGCAGTAGCAGATCCCAGAGCCCAGAGCTTGGGTTTCAGGAGGCTCTGTCAGCAGAGGCACAGAGGTGGCCCATGAGCCAGGGACAGTGGCTGCACTTTGTAGTGTGGCCATCCCAGCTGTAACCTTGCTGCTTTCCCTGTTCCTGTCCACAGGACCACTTAAACCAGTGCTGTGCTCCCACTCTTCCCTTGATTTGGAGGTGGAGGCATCCAAGGACCTGTCTGTTCCTTCTGTTATCAATTGACTCTTTCAAAGCAGAGAGGAAGGGCAGGGCTATCCTTGTGGCTGACAAAAAAAAATGTCTCAAAGAAGGTGAAAGAATTTTGACCAGGTGTGCTCCCCATCAGATGCAGTGAGGATGTTTCCTCGTCCTGCCTCAAAACCCACCTGCTGGGAGATCAGCTTTTTAGTCCATCTTGAACTTGAGACACCTTTCAAGGTGTAAAAACAAGTGTCTTCCTGAATATTTTGAAGTCTTGTCAGGCTTTCAGTATTTCTTTCTTTCAGACACAATAAAAAAAATTCTATCTTTAAATAAAAAAATAGCAAATGTATTTTCATAGTATGTGGCATAATATTTTATTTATGATTGTCTGAACAGAGTCCAAAATATTAGAAACATGGGGGAAAAAACCCTCAAAGCCTCTATATTGCTGTTATTCAACAGCAATGTTACTGTCTGTAAGGTGTTAACAGGTGCATTGGCAAAACAAACATTTGGGAATTAATTGTTATTTATGATTCTTTTAACCATAGAGACTACAAATCCTAGAATCAAGGCATGAAAAAATAATTTGGAAGGGACTGCTAGAAGTCTCTGGTCCAGTAGCCTTCCCAAAGCAGGGCTAATTCCAAAAGCATATCATGCTCATCCAGTTTGGTTGTGAAAATCTGCAACGATGGAGCTTTCAAAACATCTCTGAACCTCTTTTCCAGTACTCTGTTGTTGTCATGGTGCATAATTTTTTTCTTTATGTTCTGTGAGATTTTTCTTTGCTTCAACTTGTGAGTGATGTCTGTCTTGTCTTTCTGCTGTCAGCTTCTGAGGAGAGTCTGACTCCTCCGTAATTCCCTTTCAGGTAAGAAAAGAATGCTGTTAGACCTTCTCTTTTCCAGTCTTGGAGTTAAATTTCACTGTGATATGTGTTTTTCAAATCTAAAGGTGGGCTCCAGTCCAAGAGTTGGCAGTTTGAGGAAAAAGGGATGGATGGAGGCAAAGAGAATTACAAATGAGCCAATGAGGTGACACTGGTCATCAGCAGTGACTTACTATGAAATCTTGAGTTAAAGGAACATTTTATGGAGGATACAGAGGTATAATTTTTGACATTCCATGGAAAGTTGAGCAGATATTAACTGATTAAATCCTAAAGAATAGGAGATGGATTTTTACCTTTTTTTAAGTGGGAACATGCTGACAGAGACCTGAAAAATAAGACTGGGAGCTAACATTTGTTGAGCTACAACTGGGAGAGGCTGTGAAGGGAAGCCTTGAAGTGTAGTGGCAGTGTGATGACAGTGGATGGGTGTATGATCCTTGCAGAGACTAATCAGGTAGATAAGAGTTAGCTGAGGGCATTCATTTGGGTAAATATGACTTTTAAACTTGAGCTACTCTGGATTCCCTGTGTGTTTTGTCCAAGTGCATAAGTTATATCATCCTAAAGTACATGTTTAAAGCAGAAGCTATGGATTATTCTTTGATTGTCCTTCCTTCTTCTACTATTAGGGAGCCTAAAGCAATGCCTTCTGAGATAGGTGGGTGAGGTGTAATCACATTTGAGCTGCTGAAGTAATGGGAATTGGGTGGGAAGAGTGGGGAAGAATTAGTCGTGGGTTTGATGCGAAGACCTAGAAAGGCAGGAGTGCTGTGAGGGGCTTGCTCTCCTTCCAGTTTCTGAATATGATATCCACAAATGTGAGGAATGAATAACAAAACTCTTCAAGAATGTGAAATTGAAAAGTCTTTCCATTAAACAATTTTATTTGAAGAGAGCTGTAGTTTGTGATTCAAGTGCCGTTTTGCTCCTTTTTAACATCTCATGTTGCTTTGGAAGGGCATGGAGGCTTGGTTGGCCAAGTCCAGCTCATGGGTGGCCTTAAACAGTTTTCATTGTATGTTATGACTCAGAAAAGCCTTTAGCACATGCATGACTTTGAGCAGATGAAGAACCCCCCCTCTACACCCTTATTCAGCAGAGCACGTAGGCAGATGCTTAATGAAGGCAGATCTCCAAGTTTCAAAGACAACAGTGAAGTTCAGTGGTGGGCTCAGTGTAGCAGATGCTTGAGGGTTTTTTTCAATTTATTTTTGAATAAAGATTAATTTAATTTCATGCTTAGAACCGAGCATGTGTTTAGTTGTTTTATTGAACTGGGGTTCTAATTCCCTTTCCATGCAGACTTACATTCTCTTTTTCCAGACTTCCTGGAAGAGCTGCAGAACACATCTGGCCTCTGAGATCACAGAGCAATGTCTCCTGGAGCATTTGGGGTTCTCTAGCCAGTAGCACTATTTTATCTATCTGCTTGAATTAACCTAGAGATGGGTAATGACAGGGAGTTGAAAGAGCTGAAGAATGACTTGAAAAAGAGACTGTTTTTCTTGAGCTGTGGTCAGAGTCTTTCCTTTTACTGCAACCTTAGCTGGATCAGGTTTCAGGTTGCAGGTTCCCATGAAAACTTGTAATTAGACTTCCTATCACAAATGGATATTAATTTCTGGTGAAGCAGAACCAAACAATTGTATGCTGCCAAATGCTGCTGCATGAGCAATTTAAAATTACGGGGTTGAGAAAGGCCGAAAACATCTTGAAGCAGAGAGGACTGACCTTTTTGGTTCTTCAAAAAGCAAAGTATTTCGACCACACTGGCCCTCTTGTCACTGCCATTTAATAAGCATCTCTTTTGCTTACATCTTGTGTATGAAATAACAATGACAATGAATATAACTCCACCCTGGCTGCAGCAATGATGACTTTCCTCTCCTCTCCTGTGCTAATCTCTCTTTTTCTCCTGAAATAGCATTTTTCTCTCTCCTGATTGTGCATATTCCTTCAGGTGATTAGTTGTCAGCAACTATTCCAGCTCTCCTCATTCTCCCCCATGGTTTGCCATCTCTTAGAAGGAGCTGCTCAGATGAACCTGGCACTTGTTGTAAGTGTATCCCACAGAATACCTGGTGATTTTTTGCCCAAAGCATCTGTTTTCACACACAGTACTGGTGATGGCAGGAACCCCTGCAGAACTTGCCAGATGCCCACCTGCCCTGGAAATTCCCTATCTGTGTTTGAAGGGAATATGGGTTTTGCCATGGAAGTGTGGGATTTGCTTTGATTTTGCTGCACGGAGCTCTTGTAAAGTCAGATAAGTTTCCCTAAACTGAGCTTCTGTGGACACAAACTAACAATTTTTATATTTAATGGACCCCTCCCCTGAGACCATCTTTCCCAAACATCCAGGTGAGCACTGGATCTCATTGTGGGGATGGTGCATTTGGAGACCTGAACCTGATAAGGTTACCTTTGAGCCTGGAGTATCTCTCAAACAAATTTATTTGCATTGTCTAATTAAAGAACTACATATTAAATGCAGGTAGTATTTACAAATTGAAGAACTAAAAATTAAATGCAGGTAGTATTTGTTTAAGCAGTGCTGCTCTGCAGGGATGAAGGGTAGGAATAAGCACCCTCCAAACACATTGCCAGAGATGTTTACTCAGAAAGAGAAAGTGGTTTGACTTTATGAGGACCACAGATGGATAGTTTAGACTAAAACTTTGGTTTTATGTGGCAGTAGAGACATAAGATGGATCCTTGTCTTGTCAGCTGTGGACTGAGCATGTTTTGTTGTTGATAACTCTGAAATTATTTGATGTTGGAAGGTCACTTCTTGCTCAGCAAAAGAAAGACAACAGTAGCGTTCTGGATGGTATTATGAGATGAGGTTTTTACCTCTCTTTTTGTATGTAGTGTCTAAAGATAATTTAGGAAGGATTCATATAAGTAACTCTGTCCTTATAGAGGATGAGACCCAGCTAGTGCAGTCAGTGGAAGCCATTTCAATTTAAAGATTTAAAATACAGCAGATGAACTGCATCTGAAAAAATCCTGCTTCTCTTCCTGAATTGCAAAGGAATCTCCAGATGATCTGCTCAGCTGTTGTTCTGTTTTCAAGTCTGAGCTACTTGATATAACTCCCACTGCTTTTCTGTGAGTGGCTTTCTGATGAGATGCTGCTGTAGTTCCATGGGATGGATTTCTCTGGCACCTTGTAAATAACAGAAACAACAATTTTTAAAAAAGGGGGAGTTTTTGCTCTGTTACTTTGAGACTGTCTCAGATGTCAGCACCTCGCCTTTTGCTCAGCAGGCCACCAGCAGATGTTTTACAGGCAGACCTAACAAGTGACTTTTATTAGACAACTGGAATATGGTATCTGGGAATTCTTATGTGAGAATGGGAAAGTGGAACGTATTCATCTGTCCTTGTTTGGTGCATTCACTCTCTCTGAAAGACTGGAGCCCTTCATCTGATGGAGGAACACTCACTACCTTTAGTGTCCTGTTACTTCTGACAAGGTACCATGCCAAGATGTTACTCACTCCCATGTTGTTGCCCTTTTCATCTGCCCTTCCCTTCTCTAGAGATGATTTTATGGTGAGTTCCTCTGATTGTATCTCTTAGTTACAAGCCCCCTGACAGAGGTGAACATCTCAAATGAAGAGCAATGACCTTGGCCAAGGGGAAAGGTCTGAAGAAATGACCATGAGAGAGGCAAACAGTGACAAACCAGAGCAACTCATCCACTTCTGTTCTGAAACTCCTCTCAGATGGGAGTGGGAAGTTGACCAGAGACTCCATATTTTCTTCTGAAGACTCAGAGCTGGCCTGCAGACTATTAGCTGGTGCCATGTTTTGGAAAGTAAAGGTCTCATTTCCACCTCAGTCTCTGGCTCAGTTTTATTTGATCATAAATGTCCAAAGAGGCTCAGAGGAATAAAGGTAGACATTTCTGTGCATGTTTCAGGTAAATGTGCAAGACAATGTAGAACTGATTTGGTGGGAAGAGGTAATGCAATAGTTGTCTTAAAGAAAATGCAGTTTGAGTAATGTAGTGCATTAATTTCTCACATCAACTAATATTTCAAAATAGACAGAAAGTCACAGGCCCAAATATTTACCTTTACAATTCTACATTACTTTTTTTTTTTTTTGCTGTTCTTATTATTTTAGTAGGGAGGTTCTTCTGGGGGGTTGTCTGCTTTAAGTACAAATTTTTAAAAGAACTTTCACACACACAGCAAGGCTGCCCACTGTGGTTAGCAGAGAGAAAATGAAACCAAAAGTAACATAATATGTGGAAGGCACTTTTCCCTCGGCCAAACTAACCCAAGCTGACCCTAAAGCTAATGTGACATTTAACCTTTCCTGTTCCTACCCATGCTGTGCTGTGCCTGACCTCTGTCTGTTCTTTCCCAGCATCTTAGGGAGGGGACAGCTGAACTCGCAGCGTATTTACAGTACATGGAGATGTCTCAAGTTTCTTCTTTGAAGTGAGACAGTGCTTTGGCCTCTGAGGTGGCAGAGGGGTGGAGGGATGGAAGGGAAGAGATGCCTGTGCTATGTCAGCTCACGTGATGGGGTCTGACATGAGACATGACATGAGCACTACGGAGTTTTCTTGCTGGCAGGCTGGGCTGGAGCTCTGTGACTTCAAGATGGAATCTGTCCTGGATGCAGGACAGCCTTTTTCTATCTCCTTGAGCTGACTGTGCATGGCCAGTACCCTGGGAGGCTTTGCCATGGGAGGCAGGAGTTTGATTCTCCATCCATGGTGTTTCTGTGAAAAGCATGAAGTCTGAGAAAGGCTTTTCTTTTTTTCCCAAGACTTCCTGTTTTGTAAAATGACAGCAAAGTGAGGAATAGGTAGAAATTGTACAAAGAACACTTGTTTTCTTTAGAGACCAACATTGCTGATGGATTCTATTGTCATGACCCCCCTTGCTATTAAGTGACAAGGAATTCAGTGACGTGAAAAGGGTTCTGCAATCAGTTAACACATCTTAGAGCACTGAAATGTAACATCAGCTTTCAAGGAGTACAGTCATTTTCCTGAGTAAAAGCAGCCTGTATAATGTTGGAGTAATTCTGCAACAGAAAAGCAAAGGCATTTTTTGTGTAACCACAGCTTTATATCCCCTTAGAAATAGTCAGGAAGGTTATGTTTCATATTTTGAAAATTGAAGTTTCTGTCATTGATGTCTCACTCCTGAATTTTCTCTCTGCATTTTATTCTGCCTTTCTTAAAGGGCTTTTCAAGAGCTTCTCTTACTCTGAGCAGGATCCCAACTCAACTCTCTGCTGAGATGTACAATTCTCTGGGCTTCTCTCCTCTGTCTTTACCGGGCACTTAAGTAATTTAATTTTGAGCATGAAAATTACAATATAATTTCAACTCTAAATATATATTTCCTAAAATTTACTTGGGGATGTACTGTTATCTGTACTGAACCTGCAGCCTTCTTGATGTGCTCATGTTGACTTTCCTGATCTTTCTTACTACTATTTGCCCTCAGTGGAGAGCTCAGCACTGAATTCTGAGCGTCAGAAACTCGTATCTTTTTTCCTGTGTAAAAAGAATGAAGTACCACCTTATAGAGATGCCTTCTTGTCCTATATATCCCATGGAAGTACCTTCCTCAAGCCCTCTGAATTGCCCTTTCCCAATTGCTTTTTCCCTTGAGTGTGTAGGGATCTTTAGCACCCGTGTAATAAGTAAAAGTTAGTTGAAAAAATTCTACATGTGGTCTTTAATGGGATGTGATTCATCTTCACTGTTTTAGGTGTCTGCTTTTAAGTGAGACAAATTGAATCTTAAGCTTTATTAATGGTCTTGAGCAGCTCCCACCAGAAGAGGCCCAGAATAGGTGGTTCATTTGTAAGTGCCACATTTAGTCAGATGAATTCACTCTGATGTCCTGGAGCTAAGCAAGCACAACCACAAACCTTCTCTGTCATGATGGGATGTCTTTATCTCAACCAGTTATGAATGGGAACTGCTATGAAAGTGCTGGGGGTTGTTGGACTTGTGAATGGGAAAATCTGTTCTCTGCTGCTGCTTTACTGTTTGGTTCATTTCTGTCTGTTCATCCAGATAGTTCTCCACGGTGAATCTTCTGTGAACCTGCCCTTGTCTGTTCTGCTGGAAAAGTACTGTGAGGCTTTGTCAGCCCGCACCAATGTCACAGGTATTTATTTCTCTATTTCTTGTTGGCTTCTTGTTACTGCAGGATCTGTTTTCAAAGTGTCCTTGCTCCAGGAACATCTTTTCCTGCTGAGATAAACATAGTACCTCCAGTCTTGGGTTTTCATTGGTGACAATGTACGGTGGTGTGACACAGAAAGAAAACTTGGAATTTTACACAACTGGGGAGAGCTTCAAGGGCATTGGTAATGGCAGCCCTTTCTCACAATTTAATCTGTTAAATTAGCTACATTTACTGACTGATATCATAGTTGAAGGTTAGAACAGTTAAAGTTCTGTATCCAAACCAGTTTTTAGAAGCAGGGCAAAGCACTTGACTCTTGGTTAAAATACACCAGCACAAAAATGGTGCTTTGCTTCAGAAGTGGGAGAAGCACTCAGAGTGACTCCTCTGGGGTCTGGCTGGGGAGGGTGTGCTGCAATGAGTGATGCTACTGGGGGAAAAGTGAAGTTCCTTTCTTTCCCCTTCACTTCTCTTTCCCCCTGGTAAGTCCCTGTGAAGAGAGGAGTTTAAAATATAATCTAGATATTATCATTCAGCCAGTTCTTCAGCCCCAAGAAATTACAAGGGAAATGAGGCTCGGGGAAATAAAAATCTTTCCATATAATATGTCTGATCAATAGTGGGTTTTGCTGACAGTATCAGTTCCTTAAGGACAATAAGCTGATCTATATAAGCTGATCAGACTCAACTCTGAAAGTTGTGGTGCCTCAACTGCCTCTTAGTTTTCATTTAAATGGGTGTGTTGACCTGTATTATGGAACAAGCCCAAGCTCTGCAACTTGTGTCATTTTGTTCCAGGGAACAACTCTTCCTCAGGTAGCATATTTGTTTATGTAAATTGTAATGACCATCTATTCCATTCTGTAGCTGAAAAGAAAGGGAAGATAAATGGCATTCTGTGTGTGGACGTTTTTTTCAGGTGTTCTTTGCCTTTTGAATTTTTTTATAAATATTATTGTAAAATTTGCCACTTATTCATAATGTATTTTATTTTGTGCAGAGCTTCTATTGCAGAAAAAAAAACCCCAAATTTCACATCAGGCTGTCTTAGAAATCAGCAAACAATTTATTTTTCGGTTGTTGACAAAAAGTAATTTTCTGTGCTGTTTACATGATGCATAAACACACGTCATCTTTTCAGGCAGAATGTGGCTACAAGAATAGCATTTTAATAGGAAAAGGGAAGAGAGAAGCCACAGAAGCCTCTCTCCTATCATTGTAACATATCACTGACCAGAAGTAAAGCAATGTTCTGAAATTAATGAATCCTGATTTTTGTATAGAGACAATCCAACCTGGAGCTTTTCTAGAACACACCTTCCCATGATGCTTCAAAATCCTGGGACCTGTGCTCTGCTCTGAGCATGGGCTTATACATCTGGTAAACCCCAAATGTGCTCAGTGGTCACAGCAGCTGGACATAAGCCCAGACTCAGGCATAAGCATGAGGTGAAGTTCGGGACACACTGGGGACAAAAGCTCATTTTTTGGCTTAGTGTGGGCCAGTGTTCTCTTCTCGGTGTGGTGGATCATCAACAGGAACATGGTTCTTCTATCCACCACATGTTCTTTTTGTGTTCTGTGACAGCTGGATCTTTAAAACAGTCTGGATGATTGAACTGTGAGCCTTCTGGTTAAAAGTGGTGATCTCCCCTCTGTAGACAGTAAAGTTCTACTTGGTACAGTTAAAGTCCAAAGCATGATTTCCTCCTAAACTCGGATCTAAAATGGAGCAGAAATTAAATGCTTTTTCTTTAACAGCGTCCAAGAATAATGAGCTCCTTTGACTAAGTCTACTTTAATATTTCCGTGTCCCAAATTAGGTGAGCTGTGTGTATCCTTCATTTTGAACCTTGATAACCACAAGGATGTATCCCATTGGAACATTGGTGTGCTCCATTCAGCAGCATGGATTTATGGAACCAGACCAGAGATCCTGCAATGTCTGAGCCTTTTCTTTGGCTCACGTTCCTTAACACGGTGCAGATACTTTTAGAAGGAAAAAAAAATCAAGGAAAGAAACCCAAGGAGAGCCATATTGAACAATCTTTATTTAGCTGGGAGAACAGTAAACATTAAGTTTTGTAACTGGTTACTTTCCCTGTTTCTTTTCCAGAAGATGCTGTTAATTAGTCCAATATGTTAATATCCTCCTCTTATAATTACTAATTTCATCCCTCAAATATGTTCACACGAAGTATCCCAGACAGATGGCATAAAATGCTTTTGAGAATTTACTGCATGTGTAATTTCACTGAATTGCTGAGTGAATGGCATTGGAAATTCACTCTGAAGTGGTTTAAACCAAGAAATACTTTTGCAGAGTTTGAAGGCAACATAACTCACTTTCTCTTTTGGGCATTGTTTCCTTGGAAAAATCCCTTCATGATTGCTTGGGTTCAGTTTTTGAGCTTGATGGTGGTGTCAGTGAGTGGTTTAGGTCATTAAAGAATCACCATTAGCAAAAGTATGTTTAGTATGAATTTGTAAAAGTGTGACTTAACGAAGTCCAATGTCAAGGTTCACTCTGTTACTGACTTACATGGATTAATGTAATGTAATAAATTAACTTACATGTTACTGACTTACACACACATTAAAATTGAGTTGGAGTCAAGACAGAATGATTTACACAGAGACCAAAAATGCAAAAAGGGAAGGGAGACACTTCTGTAGAGTCACCAGGTCCAGAGTAGACATTGCCTTGCTTGTTAAACTCTTGATAGAACCTAAGTGTGGCTAGGTCCAATTTAGTCTCAGACTTGGTAAGTGGTTTGTATCTAAAGGATTACATATGTAATTAATCAGAATCACCTAAAAACCACCATCAAACATATCAGCTAAAGGTGATCTTAATGTGATGATGTAAAAGTACCAATTCACCACAGATGGAATTTTTGCACAGCTTCTGAACCAGCAGCAGTCTGAGGTTTATTCGCAGTTTTAAGGTGGACCACAAGATTTAGCAGCACTTAATCATTGACTAATTTAACACTTACAGAGGGACTCAGCAGAATTTATTACAACTGCAAGAGTCAGCTATAGATCCTAGATGGCAGCATTCATACTGTACTTGCTATAGGGTATCTGTATTTCCATCCTGGCCACAAACCTGGGTTGTGGAATTTTACTTACAGTAATTTTGAAAATTCCTGTAGCACTGGTACCATGTCACCTGGGCTATGATTCAGGTGAGGAGTGTTCCAAGGGTGTCAGGGAAGGACTGAATATTCCCACTGTCATTCCATACCTTGCATGGTCAGTGCTGCTCCCACCTGAGACACAAGAGTCCTGGTACAGTCACGGGACACTTCACCCAACTCATTACACAAATGCCAAAGTCTACCAGGAATTCCTGAGATCACAGAGCAGCCCAGAGGAGGGGCAGAGGGAGGAGGAAATGCATCACCCCAGATGGAAATGTGTGTTTGTGAACCTGAAGAAAAGTTTTATTTAATTTTTCATCTATAAGTGGAATTGGTGGAAATGATGGGATTTTTTATATAGATGACCCAGCTGAAGAGGTTTCTGATGTTGTAATCTCTGGTGTGGCTTGGCTTGAATCACAGTAAGAGCCAGGATGACTGGATGACTGTAATTCTAAGTTATAGCCTGAATTTTTACAGGAACTTAGAGGACATGGGTCCTCAGTTCACACTGATATTCCATTTGTTTTTTCATTATTCTCTTCACATCCTTTGATTTTCCCATCTTACGTGTTTCAACAAGAGGCTGCAAGTCTTGTCTTACATCTGATCCTGCTCAACTTTGATCTCCACAGAAATCTTTTGATCCCACTTTTTAATCTACACATTTGACCACACAATCTTTAAGAATTTATCAAAAGATTATTCGTCTGAAAACAGGAATTTTGTCCAAAAAAACCCCCAGGAATGGGGATGGCCAGAGCAGAATTCTCTGTTTTTCTTCTCTTCCTTACCTTTCAGTCACTTTGAAGGTTGTAGTTTGCATCTATGGTGTTTAAGGCTATTCAGACAATCCAGTAAAGGAGAGACAGTAAATTAGATGTCATGAATTTAATTTCAGGATGTCCTGGGATACTCTGAAAAGAAAAATTATTTGTTCCCCCTGATGACTGGATCCTCTAGATGTGGAGGTTGGTTCCTTGCCCTCATTCTGGTCACTTTGTAGTGCAGTGAAAGGCTGTTGTCTCACAGACCTCCAGATTCTGAGTGGTGCAGGATCCCACCTGTACCAATTCTGGCTTATACTACTCGTGTTGTTTTCTCAAGTTTTTGGGGAAGCTCTCATTTAAGGAACATGTTGATGGGTGTGGGAGGATGGATTCCAACACACAGCTCCTCAAAGATGCCCATCAAGTTTCCAGTTAACCTGATACCACGTAGAGATTGCCATAATTTCCCCAGTGGCTGGAACAGTGTCTTATACTAGAGGCTTCTCCAGTACTTACAGTAGCACAAAACTGGGAAGGTATGAAAAGTGTTCTTCTTGGCTGACTTGTTAGTTTTAAGTTGTCAGCTTCAATCAATCATTCTTTAGTCAATCACTCTTTTAGTAGATGACAGTTTAATGACAGACAAGCATATTTGATGCCTTGCTTTCCATCCAGAACTGCAAAGGTGAGGCACTCACAGCTTCCAGGGGTTATTTATTTCTGTACATCACCCCCCCTGTTTCTTGGAAACAGAAGATTTGGCTTCATTACATCTCTAAATATCCCTCCACAGTAATGGCATGGCAGAAATTCTCACTGTTTCCCTTCTGATTTTCCCAGGAGGTCACATCAATGAGCAGTTCCATTTATAAAGAGACTTGGATGAGCTATTTATTTTCACATGTCTTTCACTCCTTTGGCGTCAGCCTCCTGGCTGGAGCTCTGTCCACTGCTCCTGCAGCTGCCTGTGGGACATCATCACATCCACACCACCCAGTTACTGCTCACAGGCACAAAGATAACCTTGGGCATCAGCATTTGCATGACCAGCATTCGAGCTGGACACCAGCAGTCTTTGTAGTGCTTCCTATTTTCAGATGTTGCAATAGCACTATTTAAATAGAGGTGATGATGTTGGTTTACTTTCCCACTGCCCCAAATGACATACCAGGCAGTCTAGCACTGCTTGCTTGTACTTCCCAAAATAAAGCTGACTGTATTATATGTTGTTGGGCTATTTGCATTATTGTCGCTTAGCCTTGTCATTTAAAAAGTTGCATTTTTTCAAGTCTGGTGCAGTTCCAAACTGAGGATATTGAAAATCTCTCATGTTTTAGGAAACTATGTAGAGAGTCCAACAAGTTCTGTGGTCAACTTGAGAGGATTATTCAGAGTAATAGAATCATTTAGGTGGGAAAAGACCCTTAGAATCATCTACCAAGTCCACCACCAAACTGTGTCCCTAAGCACCACATCCACATTGTACATCTGCTGCTCAAAGAAAATATTTATGATGGATTGGGGTTTTTTTTAGTAAACAGTTTATGGATGAGATAAATAAACATATATAAAAGTTCCCACATTTATCCTAGGTGTCCAGAGGCAGCCAAGTTCTTCCCAAATTTACAGCAGCAGCTCTCTAAGCTGTGTAAATGAGGCTGTAAAGTGCTCAGAGTGAAACATGTTTTAGTAAGAAGTTGCTCCAGTGCCTTGAACCCATGAAAAGGTGTTTTTGCAGAATCCCAGTAAACTACTAAAGGAAGTAATCTGTCCTTGGATTTTACATTATGCAGGAAGGTAAAAGCCCCCTGAACATCTTCATCAAAAAAGCCTCTTAATGGCATGAGCTCTGAACTGACTGAACATCTGCAGCACATGTGTCTGAAGTCAATAAGATGTCAGTAAGTGTCTGAGCCAGGACTGGAGAACAGGGCACTGGTGGTATGAAGTCAGGGCAGATCCCACAGTCCTGCCAGGACTCAGGAAGCATTGACAGTGACCAACCTGATGTCATTGCCATGGGTTCTGTGCTGCCAGGCTGGGATGCTGTGAAGAGTAAAGAAAGGGAAAAGTGAACGATGTAAAACTTTAGAGGAATGCAAATAAGAGAAGCAGAGCTCATAAACAAAAACAGGCTATGGTGGGAACACACCACTGAGGGTTTTTTCATATTTCAGAAGAATGGCACCTCAATCCTGGATATGTCACTTCTGCATCATTTTTTCTCAGCAGACTCTCAGTAGTGACTGTTACAATGCCCCACTTCACCAAATATACTTAAATCTTTGAATTTATACAGTCAGTACAATAAATACCATTTGCTGAACGTGGCTTCTAAATTAGATACCATTTTTTTCTACACTTGATAGATAAAAATATACTCTGTAGAATGTCTCATTTTGTCAAGTTCTAGTGAACAGATGGAGTGCCTTTTCTGTTCACACAGAATCACGTCAGTGTATCTGGTCCTAGATGAAAACACCTCCTGTCCTTTAAATCAACGTCTCTCTCTGGGTTTGTGGGTTGATGAGCCCTTCAAGCAGTGAAATAATGCTGTGGCCAATCTAGAGAGTAAACACACAACAGTGATACTACAAACCATTCTGAAGGGTGGGTGGTTCAAGAGGACATCTAACATACACAGTGGTGAAGGGTTATTATTAGGAAATGGAGAGAAATTGGGTAGAATAGGCAATTTTTTGTTGTTTTTTTCTGCTCTTAATAAAATGCTTAAGAGTTTATGATCCCATGACTGAGTTGACTCTTCAGATTAGGGATGAGCCTCTGGGTGTACTCTGGTTGACACACATTAGTTGTGTTACCTTTGTCTCCCTGCTTTTGACAAGATGGATGTTTCCTTGTTTCTTTTGGAGGAGTGTCTCTGAGCCACACTCAGAGCCAGATTCTCCAGCTAGACAAACCAAGCTGAAGCTGAGCTTCATACATTTCTTTGTGAAGGTAAACTCTGTGTGTTTTAGGCCTTTGTGTATAAAATTATACCTACCAGCAGTGCCTTACTTCACTAGCAACTACTGAAAGCAAAAAAAAGAGAGTGACCTTCCACTATCTGTTAATAATATGTTGCAACATACGCTCAAAGCTTTTTGAGAATCCAGCAACTGGTCTGAGGAAGACAAAATGGTGGGAGGCTTCATGTTTACAGACACTGTCTTGGCCTACTCTGGACTAGAATGTGAACAAGGAAGATGGATCAGAGGTTCAAGTTGCATAAATCACCTGTTGTAAAGTTGGAGCCATCAGCTCATTCCTCCTTGTTTAACTTTGCACTGCATCACTTGGTTGAACTTTTCTGAATAAACTGTAGAGAACTAATTTGCCTAGGCCTTCAACCTGAGGTGAGAACATCTTATTGTGTAGTCATAGAATCATGGAGTCATTTAGGTTGGAAAAGACCTTTAAGATCACTGAGTCCAGCCCTTAACCCAGCACTGCCAAGGCCACCACCAACCCTTGTTCCTAAGAGCCACATCCATATATCTTTTAAATACCTCCTTGATAGGATTCAACCACTCCCTTGGGTAGCTTGTTCCAAAGCTTGACCCCTCATCCCATGAATAAATCTTCCCTAATATCCAACCTAAACTTCCCCTGCTGCAACTTGAGGCCATTTCCCCTTGTCTTGCCACTTGTTACCTGGGAGAAGAGACCGACCCCACCTGGCTCCACACTTCTTTCAGGGATAATGATAAAGTGAGCCTCCTTTTCTCCAGGATAAACACCCCCAGCTCTCTCAGCTGCTTCTCACAGGACTTGTGCTCCAGACCCTTCCCCAGCTCCATTGCCCTTCTCTGGACACCCTCCAGCACCTCATTGTCTTTCTTGTTGGGAGGGGCCCAAAACCAGCACCCTGAGGTCTTTTTCCACTGGGCAGCTTTCCAGACACACTACTCCAAGCCTTGAGCCTTGCATGGGATTGTTGTCTCATGTGTGAAAAAACAGTTAAGCACTAAAGCTTGTCAAACGGCAAAGTACCCTGTAAAGCTCCAGCTCTATTTTGTTCACCTTTCTTATTCCATTACACAATACGAACTATGAGCTTTTTTTCTCTCCAGGCATTCATCTTACTCATTAAACTGTCAGAGGGTGCAAACTGGCTGTATAAGGAAGAGATAATGGAAAATTTTAAATGGTTTGTGTAAGCCACTCTGACCTGAACTGTTCAACATTTCACCCTCTGTGTGTCTTTACTTGTAGCAAAGACTCATTCACTTTTTAACGTTATTTTTGTGCCTAAACCGTCAGACAAAAGGATTTTTATGGCTGCAAACATTTCAAGTACACACACCAGTGGCAAAGAGAATGACACAAATAAGAAACAGATTCCTAAAGGTGTAAATGTTGTGTGGTATCAGCTCCATTAATGTGTTACAGGAGTCTGATTTGAAGGCTCTGCCTTCATCCTCCTGAATCTCCACCTTGTGCAGGTCCCCCGTACTTAAGGCATTTAAAGCTGATCTCTTGACTGCTATCACTGTTTTTAGATAAAGGAGGGTTTACCATACCAGAGAATCCTTGTGTTGTTCAGGAAATCCTCCAGGATGAAAATGGAGACTGGAAGTGTGTTTATGTATCTCCCATTCTTGTGTTCTTCCCTAAATATCCCCTGTTGGGGACTGGAAGCTGGAGCAGGTCGACCTTCAGGCAGAAACAATAGGGCTGTTGTGGTATTTTTAAACAAACCTATTTTTTTTTAATTGAATACAGAGGCAGCCTAAGGCCCACTCAGGTGCAAATGCCTTACTTTGCAATATCTAGAGGTACAGGAAATTAATCCTACTCCTAAGAACCTTTTCTTTCTTTGAAAGTATCCCTGAGGTAATTTAGCAGCATGTGGAAGACTATTAATTTCTGCCTTCTGTGTAAATAAAAGGGGAAAGAGTTAATGTCAGAAGGGAGATGTAGTTGCAGTTTTGTTGTTAATCTGCTCAAGGAAAGTGCTGGCAAGTTCATCCCTGTGAACGTGGGTGTGAAATCTTTAGATGAATCCTCAATGTGTAGCCACACTTCAGTGGTCTCTGAAGTTTGAATCAGTGAGCTAAACCCAAGATTTCTGACGAAGATGGGTGACTTCTTATCTGAGCAATGTGTTGTGTGTTGTTAAATATATACACACACACACATATATATATACATACATGTGTATATATATACACACGTATATATATACGTATATGTGTGTATATATATATATACACAGACATATATATGTGTGTGTGTGAGTATAAAAATATGCACACGTACATGTATAAATATACACATATGGATGTATAAATATATACCAATATCTGAAAATATATCTCAATATCTGATTATTTTAAAAAGGAAAAGTCTCATTATGCTGAAATTCTCCTTCCAGCAGCCACTGGGTGAACTTTGAAACCTTTGAGTTCTAGGACTTAGGAGCATCATGAATATTTTTTGCTGTCTTCCCTCCAGAAAAATGTATCTTTTGTTTTAGTTTATTTAAAACTTTGCACAAATCTTCATTTTCTTTATGGATAAGTAAACTCTATTTATGCATTTATTTATACGGGATGCTCAGCAATTTTTTTCCCCTGTTGCTCCAGGAGGTTTTAAAAGTCTTGAGTTTCAGAGGAGGGAAATGTTATTTTAATGCCACAGTCGCCGCCTGAAGTGCTTATCATTTCTGCTTGGGAGAGTTCCCAATTCCCTCAGACCAGGCTGGTGTTCTCTCCCATTGTTTTGATGGATTACGGTTCTTTTACTTAACTTTTTATGAAGCCTTCTCAGATCCAAATGTATAATTCTTATTAGCAGAAAAAATACAGTTTTCTAGGTTGCTATGTTTGTTATGCTACAAATCTCTGAGATGAGTGATGCTGAAATTCACCCAGTATATGTACTTTTTAAAAAAGCATTATTTTTTATAAGAGGACAATGAAAATTAATACAGCTATATATGTTATTAAATTTTTGCCTACTACTTCCCTAACCTGGAGGATAAGATTTTATGACCACTTTCAACAGGGTGACAGAGAGCTGAGGAGCATCAGTGGAAACACGCACAGTAAAAATGATTATGCCTTCTATTTTTGTATTATAATCACTAGAATTTGATCAGAACCCACAAGAAAATGAAATAAGTGCGTCCATTTGATTTGGGAAAACACACAGTTGAGGAAAAATGTTTGCAGCATTACACAGTGTCTACTACTGTGCTCTTCTTCAGTCCCATAATCCACAGGTGAAACAAGGAAAGAATACTTGATTTTTGGTCTGCATTGCAGATTTCAGAGCATTTTTTAACTCTTCATCTCATTTCGGGAGGGCCTGATTGTTATGAATTATTTTAAGTCCACAATTTTCAGTTACTTCTTGTTTCCAGTGTTACAACAAACAGGAATATTTTATTCTGGCAAGCTTTTCGTAGTTTAAAATTTTAAAAAATCAGTTGCAAAAGCATTCTTACAGAATCAATGGGAGTTGAAGGGTGGGTATTTTCATCTCTGTTTTGTATATGGTAAAATGTGAAATGATTTGCCAAGAACTCAAAGTAAATCACTGGAGGAATATTAGAATTTGAGGCATTCTCACTCTGCAGCCTGCCTGCAGTACTGGGTTGGTATTAAAGCCAAAGCAATTACAAGTAAGCAGTGACATTTTTTCATTGCAAAAGTTTTAAAAATTTCATGATAGCCTTGCAACCCACACACAACCTGAGAATTTTGTAATTGATGTAACTGCTCTTGCTTTTAGCTGTAGCTCCTCTGGGTTGATATTTCCATTTGATCTTCTTCAGAAATGTTGGAGGCCCAAAGGTGAAACTCATAACTCCACGCTAAAATAATGGATTCAATTTGAATTTTGGTGGCTGGTGTGAAGTACCAGGGAATAGAAGTAACGATTTTGGAGAAGGGAGTGCTGAGGTGTTCACAATGAATAATTCAGTGACTGTTGGAAGCTCAAGGAAGGGCAATGGAGATAACTTACCCAAGATCACAGCATTAACTAGAGCTAGATTGAAATTCCTGCCTCTCTGCCCCATGCTCTAATATCTACTCTCTTCCCATATGAAATGTGTCAGTTGCATGTTTTGATGTGGAGAAAAGAGGATAAATAAGTGTTAGCATGACACTGACAGTGGCTGGCATGTTCTGTGCTGTAGAAACACTGTAGAACACAGCCCACAAAAGGCCTGATGGCATTTAAAAGGTTTGCATGCAGCAAGGGTAAGGTGATCAGCATAATAAAACCATCTGTCCTCTTCATCTGTTCCATGGATACAGCTCGTTGTTGATAGGGAATTGTTACTGATGGATTGTCGTGGTTGTTGGTGTGTTTATTGGATAAATATATTCACTTAATCACATAATGGTCAAGGTGGACGAGACTGTCATGGAAGAAAATAATGATGTGGGCAAAGCAACAACTACAAAAGTGTTACCTGATCTTGTCCAACCTTTGTCTGGTCTGAACAGCAGCTGGAAATTCTCCAACACATGATAAACCCTGACAAGAAAAACTGAAATACAGACCAAGTGACCTGAGTTAAAGGAAGCTGTTGAGTCACTCTGGTCCTGGTGGATCCCATTGAACTGTTGCAGAATATTCTGGCACAAAGCCTAGGAGGGGTCCAGCTGTGGGATTTACCTCAAAGACAATGTGACCAAACACCTGAGCACATGTAATTACAGAGTTTAATGTGTGACAGAGTGGTGCTGACCTTGTTACCATGACAGCCTTTGGTATATACAGCACTTCTCTTCCTGGAATCTTCAGAGTGTCTGTGAATAAGCATCACAAGTGCTACATTCCAAAGCTCTTTTTTTTTTATTTCTCCTCATGTCAATGCAGTCTGAGTCAGTGGTTTCCTTAACCTTCTATACCCTGTTCCTGAGAGAGCAGAGAGGGTAAAGAGCCATTTGGAAATTTCAATGCATAGGGAGGGGCTGAGGAGTTGGGGAACAGATGGACTGTGTATGTTTCCCCTCTTCTCCAGACTTTTTCTCTCTCCTCTTTCTTCCTGCTTATTCACAGACTCCTGAGATACAAGACATACTATCTCTCACTCCATCCTCCTCTTTGGATCCATAGATCCTCTTCTACATCATCCTTGTTCCAGGGGTCTGGAATTCCCCATCTTATGGACACTGCCGAGCTGTTAGAAAAATAGGGGTGATGGAGATGAGGTAGAGCAGGATCTAAAGCTGGGCTTTGCTCTTAAGATCAGGGAATGGATGGATATCTGGGAGTTTTTAAGACTTGCTTCTCCTGCTGCCACTTCTGCACAAGCTCATTGGTCTAAGACTTAATGGAGAATCAACTGCCATGGGATAATCCAAGCAAGATTTTCCTTCAGTTCCACCACTGTACTGAAGAATTCCCAAGCACTAAATATAATTATAGTCAGTGTCTGCTGTTCCTGTCTGTTTAGGAATTTCCAACACTAATTCTTAAGGCAACAATAATATAAAATTTCCCATAGGCAAAAGCAAACTTAAAAAAAAATTCTACTTAAAATCTAATACTTCTGGTTGCTGGTAGTTGTCTAAATGAGGGTAAACCAATTTTTACCTTTAGGAAACTCAAAATTATAAATATTTTGACTTTAGGAATGTTTTTAATTTTAAACCATTATTGCTAGAAGGAAAAAATATTGATTTACATAAGTGTAAATGTTTTCCTTTAACAAGGTAAAAAAAATTACATGTTTGGAAAATCCATCTATTAAAAAAACAATATTAAATCCATAAACAAAACAAACTTGCTTAAAATAATTTTCTTTACGTTATATCTAATCAGAAAATTAAGTGAGAGGCTTGTCTGAGTTACTTCAGACATTTCCACACTTTAAAATAAGGATAAAACTCGCCCTCCACTGTGGCTGCCTAAAATTAGGGGAGAATAATTTTACCCCACTTGTTTATACAGTCAGGCCCGTTGTCTGCTTACATTCATTTCAGTGCTATCAAGGTATCATAAACATCTTGTAGCCTTTGGCCTGCTTGTTTGTGTGCTTCCCTCATAAACTGTCTAGGAATTCTCCAAGGAAAATGCTGCTCTGAACAACTATGGGGTTCAATTCTGGAAAGCAGCCAATGCATTTGTAAGAATGATCAGAGAATTACAGAATCGTTTGGGTGGAGAAGACCTTTAAAATCATCAAATCCAACCATAAACCCAATAGTGCCAAGCCCAATGTTGTTAAACCATGTCCCCAAGTGCCACATCCACACAATGACTGCAGCACTTCCCTGGGCAGCCTGTTCAAATGCTTGACAACCCTTTTGGTGAGGAATTCCTTCCTAATATCCAGTCTAAACTTCCCCTCCTGAGGCCATTTCTTCTTGTCCTATTGCTTGGTACTTGGTATATAACATTTCTTTGTTATATATGCTATGGTTTTCTGCTTCCACAGTTTGTCTGCCACTGAAGATAATTTAAAATGATTCATAATGAAAGAATTAATACTGAAAATACATCTTTTTTATCATCAGCACACTTTAGTGTAGATTATGTAGAAACATTTACTTCCACTCAGAGTCACAAAGGTATGGGCTATTCATACTTTTGGCTTCTGAGAATTCAAATGGTTGTTAAAGTGTAGACAGGCATTATAAAATCTCTCTTTTATCAGCAGTGAAAAGCACAATTTGAGTCACATTATAAACTTGAGGAGGGCTGGTTGTGTTGGAGCTGGGAGAGGAGGACACATGTCTGCAGGCAAGAGAATGGTCTATAGGGAATTGGACAAGGACAAGGAAGATGTAGAGTCTGTTTCTGGCCTGGTAAGGCTTTGATCTAAATACTTTGCCTTCCTGGAGAAGGACAGGTCCCCTAAGTGTCTGTCTGCCTCTGAACCAGTCACTAGTCTTCACAGACCAGTGGGACAGTCAGGATAAAGAAACATCTCCAGAGGGACAGTTGCTGTTAGGAGCAGATCACAGGATAAAATGAAATTTTTATCCCTCATTTTTGTTCCTCTGCTGGAAAGTTGCCAGCTCTGTCTTGGAAACTTTAATTTTCTATACCTCTCTGCAAATCCATGTACGCTCTGTGTTCATAGATTCCCAGATGCTTTCTATTTTAATAGTTTTCCCTTTGTTTTTACTGTTTCGGCCCATTAATGAAAGCTTTTAGGAGACCATTAAGTTTTCATTTTCTGGGGCACTTCTAAATTCAGGAATGGAAAAATCAAAATCTGTCTTGTAGTTGTCAGTGATATCATTATTTTTATTCATTTTCTGATTATGATAGTATCTAGAAGCTAAAACAGATCAGCATGTCTCTTGGGATAAACACTGCAGATCTCAACATATTTAGAAAGGAAGAGTATTTTATCCTTTAAACAATAAGGATTTATAGTTGCTAGTTTGCCTCCTTCATTCCCTTTGTATTTACTCTGGAAAGGATGTGATTCAAAGAGATTTTTCTGCTCTTTTCTGATGCTCTTAAAGTGACATCAGTCCAAACTTATGGGCTGTATTAACAGTAGAAATCTAAACTCTGAAATATTAAAATCTCTTTACTATGCAAATGGAATCTATTCAGCAGAAAATCCTCAAATTCAGCCCTTTGCAGTAGCTGGGTATTTTTTGAGTGCCTTGTATGAACCTGGTATTTTCTCCAGCGATGCTGAATTCTTAGTCCTGAGCAGTTCAACTCCTGCTGGGTGCAGAAAATGGGTTCAGTGCTGTTGATTAGCTGGTTGGTTTGTTACAGCCTCCTGTGCTTGACCACAGCCCATGGATTTGTGGGGTCAGCAGGTACAATTATAGGTCACAGCTGGTTATTTCTAGTTCGTTCTTCACTGTTCTCTTAATTGGTGCTACTGGTTGGTGAAAACCAGCTGTAGAATCAAAGCATGGTTTGGGTTGGAAGGGACCTTAAAGATCATCCAGTTCCACCTCTGCCATGGGCAGGGACACCTTCCACTATCCCAGGCTGCTCCAACCTGGCCTTGGACACTTCCAGGGATGGAGCAGCCACAGCTTCTCTGGGCAACCTGTGCCAGGGCCTCCCCACCCTCACAGGGAAGAATTTCTTCCAAATATCTCATCTAAACCTGCACTCTTTAAAGCCATTTCCCCTTGTCCTGTCACTACATGACCTTGTCAAAACTCCTTCTCCATCTTTCTTGCAGGCTCCCTTCAGGTACTGGAAGGCTGCAATTACGTCACCCCAAATTCTTCTCTTCTCCAGGTTGAACAATCCCAATTCTCTCAGCCTTTCCTCACAGGAGAGCTGCTCCATCTCTCTGATCATCTTGGTGCCTCCTCTGGAGTTGCCCCAACAGGTCCATGTCCTTCCTGTGCTGGGCTCCTAGAGCTGGATGCAGGACATCACAATTAGGAACAGGATTCCTATGGAGCCACAATAAAGATCATCGTGGAAAATGGTGCCAAAAAAAATCAAACACAAAAACCCACAAAACCCCCCCCCAAACCAAAGCCCCAGTGGAAGTGTTCAATTCTCCACAAACTGAGGCTATTTTCACAGGAAAGATTTTCTAGGCCTGATTTGGGTTTTATTTTCCCTACAGCTGGGATTCCTCTTCCTCAGTTCAGACATTTATAGTACAGACATGTCCCAGGGAGCAGGTCAGCCCAGGTTGCCTTTATAGTTAATGGTGAGAAAGAGAGAATTTTAGAAGACAATTTATCTGATCCAATTTAAGTATCTTCTTTATGGTGGCAGAAATCATCCCATAGAGTCCACTGTCTGCTCTGACTATATCCCACTTGACTTTTAAGGGAACCTAGAGACTTCTCTGGCACTGACAGCTACTCTACAGACTATTAAACTGAGACAAATGATCCCATCCACATCATCTACAACTCAGAGGAATAATGGCAATGAGCAATGCCCATCTCTCAATTCTTTTATGGACTACTTGGTTTATATTTTCTACAGATTTTGCTTCCAGAAAAGACTTTAAGAAGACATAATCCATAAAAACCGGTATAATTCTTCTGAAAAGGAGTGGTGTTTTCTTTTAAAAATCACAAATTGCTTCTTATTCTCAGAAGTTTCATATAAGGAGGAAATTAATTTTTATCTGAAGAGGGTAAAATTGGCTGTTCTTTCAACTCCATCAAATAATCAATTATTTCGAATGAAACCTGACTTTTTTGGTGTGGAGGAACACTCAGCTACTGATTTCTGTAGAGACTGGAATTTTAATTTTAAACTCACAAGACTGTATTGGAGGAAGAACCTTTGCTCATAATCATAGAATGAGTTGCAAGGGACCTTAAAGTTCATCCAGTTGCAACACCACAATAATAATAATAATCAAATGTATAAATATATAAAAAAATAATCGTGAATGAAAAATGTTAGATATAATGTAGACAACCACAATTAAGTCAGACAATTCAGACTCCTCTTCTAGGCAATTGCTACTGTTGTAGTATTTATATACCCATCTGATTTAAATGCAAACTTCATGGGCAGATACTGCACATCCCCAAAGTCAGGGTGTTTTCACCCAGACTTTCCAGTCCGTGCTTGTGGCTCAGTTACTGCAGGTCCAAGCTCAGAAATATTATTATTAATGTAACACACCAATGATATAATGGGGACCTTGAGGAGAACCACAGAATCACATGATCATAGAATGGCCTGGGTTGGAAGGGACCTTAAGGATCATCTCATTCCAATCCCCTGCCATGGGCAGGGAAACCTTCCACTAGACCAGGTTGCTCAGAGCTCCATCCAATCTGGCCTTGAACACTAATCAACATCTAAAATTTAAGTATCCCAACCATTTATTTCATTCAGGAAACTGCAGATTTCAAAAAAGTCTAGGATAGAAAGCTTGTGTAAATTCCTGCTCAAAATTTTACACTTTTTTTCTCCTGTCTACATTTTCTGTCAGCTGGCAAACTAAAAATTCAATGCAATTCAGACTAAATAATTAAGGTGTAATTTAAATGACCCCTAGGTTGTTTCAGCCCAACTCTAGCTAATTTTATATTCAAAGACAGAAGCAGAGTCACAGAGGCCGAGAAAATCCATTTGTCCATTATCATAGGTATTTTTTCTATCTGTGTTAGAGTATCTCAAGGGCTTTGGCATAAAATGGTCACAGTCAGGGCCATTTATTCAAAGCTACTTCTAATTCATGGAAAATAAAGTATTTTCTGCTATGTGGGATAGGCTGGCAGGCTTATATCTCACTTCCAGTTAAATACATTTAAAGTAACTCAGAGAAACCATATCAGGATAATGGCAGTTTCCACGTCCTTCCCCAGAAGATAGTGACAAAATTATATTGGATGTACCTTAGAGCTTGGGTGAGCTGTGAGTGACTAAGGTATAGGGCAAATCTGAGTGAAACAAAGCTGGTTTTGCCTCATCACAAGGGGAAGTTCATCCCAAATTCTGGGATGATCAAAGTTACTTGTCCTTTAGTTTTGGCACTGGAAATACTGCCTTCAGAAAAGATTTCACAAATCGTTCTGTTTTCACAAGACAGTTTAGCTTTAACTAACTCAATCCTTTTGATCAAAAAGAAGCAGGGGAAAAAAGAAACACTTTGTCAGAAATTTTCAATTGGCAATAGTCTGCAAGTACTCACAGGACCGTGGGCATAACATCCCTCTTCCCACAGGGGAATGGAAAACCTTGAGCTGCATTAATATGAAAAGGATAAGATGATTGATCCACCAGTGTTTCCATCAAGAGCAGATTGAACCAGCCAGGGAAATTGGTCTCGAGGTGGGAAAATAAGTTAGAAATCAGCTGGCAGAGGGCTAAAAGCACATTTAGTTGAAAAATGAATTGAGTTGTGCAGTGATTGCAGAGTGAAGCGATGTGGTGTGGGGAGGACTGGGTGGTGAGGGCAGGCTTTGTCCACCTCAAACCCATAATCTCTTGTGCAGTTCACAATTTGTGTGTAAAAGGAAATTTTCTGTTCAGTGAAATTAATCTCTTGCTGTAGCAACATGTTTTGCCACTAAATAAAGGGCAGTAAATTCATTTTTTTTTCCACATGCAGATGTTTTTATGAACCGGGGGACTCCTGTTTTGATAGCTGTTGGTTTTGTATTCAGGTAACTACACACAGGTTTTCTTTTGTAATGTTTTTTCAGCTCAGTCAGATGTTTCTTTTGCAGTGATGAAGAATTAGGAGAGCCCTCCAGTGGCCAAGGGAGAGGGATGAGCATTGCTCTGGGAGTGAGCCAAGTAAGCCTAGAAACCAGGGGAAGAAATATGTGCTACATATTTCAAAGGTACTAACTTCCAGCCCTGTTAGGGATGACTTATATCCTGCTTACATTAGTCCTTAGATCCAGGAAAATTCCATAGCACTTGACAAACTCTCTGAGTGAAATAATATGTGTGTATTCCCTCATCATTTCTAGAAAGGGCTGTTTGTGTGAAGGGGATAAACTTTAGGGATAAACTAATAGCTTTTATAGTTGATAACTTTACAGGAAATGAAAATGAAGAGAAGTTGGTCCTCACAGAAGTAATTCTTAGTATTCAGAATGCAATAACCGCAGAAAAATCTCTTCACAAAGAAAAAATAACTATTATTTCTTCACTGCGTAGCCCCCAAATCAAAGCTGTGCTGACCAGGTGCTTGTTGCAACGAGGAGATTTGATGAGTCCAGAAGAGAAGTAGCACTTGCTTAGCAATAAAAGGTTGTTGTCTTCCCTTTGCAATTGAGTGTGAGAGCATGTGAATGACAAAATATTTAACCAGAATGTTACATGTTTGCCCCAAACTCTTTCTTTAATACTCACTGGGGTGAGATGTGCAGTTTACCAAATACAAAACACATTAACACATCATGGCAAAAGAAGCCCAGCTGTGCTGTCAAGTAGATTGGAAGTGCCACACTTCCCAGGATTCATTTTTTGCTGCACCTGTTATTAAAATATCTATCCCAATACCAGCTACTCGATGACAATTACATGTGTTTTACATCTATGCTGAAATAAATCTATTTTAATGTTGGTGCTTATTTCAGTTTTCAACTGTTTTACATTGAGTTCTTGGGGATTGATCCTTGGCTTTTGTAAAAATCCTCTGTAACCAATGCTGATGTAACTAGTTGTAAACAATGCTGATATAATTTGTTATATATTGAGACCTCCATATCTAAAGTCTTGGTAAGAACAAAAAAATCTTGAGTTTTGAGGCTTTCAGCTGTTTTTCAAGGTTTATACTTACTGTGGAAGTTCTTACCCATAAAATTAATGCAGTCAGTTTACAGGTGGCTCAAAATAATTGTTTAAGATTTATAGAAGATCAATAAAATTCAAAGAAAAACATAGTATTTGAAAAAAATATGTATGTATTTCAACCAAAACAGCATTAAAGTCCTAGTTTTCAATTTCTGCCTGGCCTGTGTAGAGAGCTGCAATACCCATCTCAGAGAGGTGATGTGTGGGCAGGAGAGAGCTCTGCCCAAAATACAAATGGATCTCAAATGTATCCTGGGCTGAATTACTCCCTACTAAGTAGAACATCTAAGAGTTACAAATTTGAAGAAGGTATTTGTTTCCAGGTGAAATGAATCATCATTCTCTGAAAGTGGCCATTTCCATGGGGACTGTTAGAGTGCCAGGTGCATGGTTTAGTCTAGACACCCAAATTTTAGCTGGCTGAAATTAGGTGAGATGAAGCCCTGTGCCACTATGGACCTCTCAAATATCCAGCCTTTATGTGTGTGAGACCTGAGATACCCTGGGAATCAGAAATATTGGCCCTGGTGATAAAAAGATCAAAGGGTAGTGAGTTCATCTAGAGAGGACATCTGGAGAGGGGTAGATGGATTTCTTTGTCCCAGGAGGTATCCAAAATTATGTAAGGTCACTGATTCCAGACACAAACTAATGCTACAGATGTTCTTACATCCACTCTGTTCTTCTGGGGCTGCAAACACGTCTGGGAGAAATTTGAAAATCACAAGCCAGGGGTTTATTACATTCTTTTTCCTCAGTTTTCGTGGCCATAACAATACTATGATAATCTATTTTCATGCCTAATCATTCCAGCTTATGTCTGGTGTGACTGGACCCTACCTCACTCTGTGCTACAGAATAATGAATTTGAGAACCATTATCTCACTTAAAGTCAGGATGCTGCTCGTGATTTCTTCCAGTTAATTTCCAGGCATTTTGTCTGGAATTTGCTGTGTGCTCAGAGTCCTTACAATAATCAGGTGGCCAGCAGAAAGATGCAAATCTATTATACAGTGTTTGTATTGCATTGGTTTCCTCTGGTAAATAATTACATTAAATTTAAGACACAGAATCACTAAACATTATGATAAGTTGTTAGCATTTTAACAGTCCTATCCTAACAGAGCACTTTTATTCTCATCTTTATTCTTGATGTGTTTAATTTAAAATATTCTTTTTTGTTCTCCCATGAAATGATAGGCCCAAATTTGTGGGATTGCACTTGCTCCAGGGATACAAGGTGCTGTGGGCTGGTAGGGAAGAGCTCAGCAAACAACTTGATCTTTCTTTTAGGCATCTGGAATGGGATTAATCAGATTAATGCAGACATTTACATCAATCCAAGTTGTTATATGTTCCTTTTACAGACAGCAAAGATTTACTCGGTGTATTGGCTAAAGCTGAGGACAAAATCAATCTCATCCGATCAGCTGAATCACGTTGCAAAAATTCTGATTTCCTTGTATTGGCTGCAAACCTGACTTGATTGGTACCTCTGGAGACATTTGCACTGGAGATACCTTGAGAGATGTGACGTGTCCAGAATTTATTTCCTCTCTGAGAGGATGTTATGAGCTTAACAGTTCAACCAAGGGAAGAAAATTGTCAGGAAAGCTTCAGTTGTTCTACAAGGACTATACTACCTGGGCTACTCCTTGTGTTTTAGGAGGTTTCCCACATTTACTAAGGATTTAAGTTAGGTAACTCAAGAAATAAATATCCATTACATAAAGGAAAGCCTAATTAATAATAGTGAAAGACTCTCCTTAGTGACATGTTGATGGTGGGATTCTTTACATTTGTGAAAGGCCCAGTTTTTGCTCAGTCTAATATCCAATAGCCTGACTGAAGATACACAATAAAAGACAAGAGCTTATAAAAAAATTTGCTGTTGCTGCCCCTGGTCAAGGTTAACAATGGTGAGGCACCTGTGGGATTTAGAGGAGCAGCTTGCACTGATACTGCCCTACCAGCTGGAATTCAGAATGAGTCTTCAAGATTATGTGCTCATACATAAGTATCTTCAAGTGGCTCTGATTAGTCCTTGTAATCAATGGATAGCTCAGGCTTTCTTTGGTTTCTTAGACACAGGTGCCCCAGAACATTTGAGATGAGGAAAAAATGTCTGGCCTGTGGCTGCTGCTTCAAAAAGTAGGGTCTTCCCTAGTCCTGAGCTTGTCTGCCAGCCTCATGTGGCTATTCCAGATATGCTGGAGTATCTCAGATGTTACAGGTCATATACTTTGGCTGTTGAATCAAAGTCTAGATCCTTTTTGCCCATAATGACACCTTATGTAACTCATGGAAAGCAGAGACTCAAAGCAATCTGAGAGCTGGCAACTGTGCAGTGTTTACATCTGTTACAAATCCTGGATTTTGCACTTGGTTTGGGCAGAGATGAGCACAATTTCATGTAGAGGAACACATAAAGAACTAGCCCAGGTTTCCCAAGCCAGGCTGATGATGCTCCTCAAAAAACCAAGCAAATATGAGTTAGATGGTTTAAACCTGGGAGTGACAACACTGCAACTACCATGCTGTGTGCTGGGCAATGAAGGCAAGGCCCATAACCCAAAGGGTTAATTCTCTTACTGCCTATTTAGGGTTGTTTAGGTTGCCCTAGTGATCTGATCATGGCAATTTGGAGCAGGCTGGTTTTCTTGGTGGGCTAAATCATTTTCTGAAGCATCTGATTTGGGTCATTTTCAAAGATTAGATACTGGTTATTTCCATCTCTTTCTCTGCTTTCTGAGCTACATGATGTTTCAAAGACAGTCATCATGCAGTGTCTGTGTTTTCAGAGGAAATGGTGGATTGACTTCTCATCATTTTATTACCTTCTACCTTATGATATATGTGATGACAACTCAGATCTTCCCAGCATGCTCTGAAAGTCAGCACAACAAAGCAAGTGGGAGGCAGGGAAAGCAAAAGCTTAACTGGCATATCATGAAGTAAGCCTCAAGAAATTTTGTTGCCTAATGTGTTGTGAAGAGTAGAACAGGGCAAGACCTCTGATTCTTTACATCTCATTTGTCAGTGGTGCCATTGTATGTAACAGAAAGAGAGTGGGACTAATTAAAATCATCATCATGGTCATCATTTCTTCAGATGTGACCTAACCCCCTTCTTTTTTTCCTATTTTTTGTGCTCATGCTGTAAAGAGAGGACCAGGCCATGGCCAGCATAGCTAAATATATAAAATTGGTGCTTTGTGTTTTTGTTGTCTGTGAAGTACTGACCCTGAACTTGACTGTGTATAAAATCACAGTTATTCTGGAATGTTTCTGCACTCTTATACAGTAGATGATGCTCTAAACATTCATCCAACCACCTCACTTCAAGAAAAATAACTTTGGTAGTTTATTAGTGTGTCAAGGTTGGTTCTTTTGTGTGTTCTTCCAATCTCCCTGCAATTTCTCATCATTTGTCTCGTGTAACACGATTCACTTGTACAAGTTTTATAGCTGTAGAGAATGACAAGTGTATTAATGTGCTGAAAGAAATATATTGATGTGTAACTACAAGGCATTTATTATTTATGCTGTTGAATCTTTTTACGCCTCCAGTAAATATTTTCTAACATCAATGAAGCTGCAAAGATTCATCACCACAGACCTGCAGTTACTAATTTTTTCTTTGCTCAGTGGAGTCATACTTCATTTCTAGCAATAAAGGATGTCTCCTGTTTCTAACAAATGAGTTGATCAGCTGCATCAAAGATCTGTATTTATCTATGTCTGATCTTCCTCTCTACATACAACAATTTGCAACTCCACATATTCTGTGTAAGTCTTGAGAACAAGCAGTAAGGACCAGATTTGGATTAGAAGTGTAGTCCTCAGTTTGAGAAGGGGCTTTCTTTAGCAGTCTGCTCCTGTGGCAGAGTGCAGTTGGTGGTGAGAAGCTGTAGTGTGGTGTGGCAGAGAACACAGCCATACATGACATTCCCATGGCAGTTCTAGACATTCTCCATGTCTGTGAAGGCCTTGAAGCTGTCCTCAATCTCTTGCTGCTTGAAATCTCTTGTTCCTTGTGGCCTGAGGCTGCCCTATTCCCACTCAGAAAATTGCATTTACATTCGTTGCCAGCAGACATGGAATGAGAAGGAAAGATAGATATTCTTCCAGATAATGGTCATGTTGTCATTGCATTCGAAAGTGCAGCCAGACCAGTTTTGCAGTGTGTGTTGAGAAGGAGGGCCCTCAGGTTTGGTAAATTAGTACTTTCATTAAAGTGCAGGGTCTTTCATTCCTTACGGAGCTGAATAGTCACACAGACTTGGCAGTCAGATGCTGAAAGGTCTTTGCAATAATGAAGGATTTTTCAAACATAAAAAAGAGATGACAGAAAGCCTACTGTGCCATTTGAAATCCTCCTTTTGCCTCATGTTTAGAGGTAACAAAACTGGAGTGGTAGACAAATGCAGAGGTAGGCACTGAACTCTAAACCAGAGCAGCTGGGCTGTATGAGCAATTAGTTGATGACCCTGTATTTCTGCCACCAAGTTTAATTCTGCCTCTTGATTGTCCTGAAAGGATTTAAAGACTTCATTTCTACAAATAAAAGAGATGTTTCTTCCTCCTCCTCTTCATTCTCCGTCTTTCTCTCTGTCCCTCCTTTTTCCAACAAAAAGAGGGTAGGGAATACTTTCTTTGAAATCTGCCTGAGTCTTTCCCTCACTGAAGGTGTGATAAACATCACAAAGTGTTCCTGGTATTTCACTGAACCTGCATTAACTCCATAAGGGCTGGGGAGAAATGAAGTTCAACCAGAAGCACTGGACTTGACCTGCAGACAATAGGGCCCTTTTGAACCAGTTATTTGGGTCTGTCATTGTCTTGCTCATCTCACACTCCAACACAGATCCATGACTGTGTTAACAGACCAATTTATAATATTAGATAATGAGTACAGATGTGAATTTACTTGGATTGAAGAAAGAGACCTAAAAAGACAATAATGGGAACATTATTGGAAGTATCTATGTGATACTTCCGTATTGATAAGGTAAAATTCCTGAAAGCCAATGATGCTGAAGTATAAGGGGTTTTGGTGTAACCAGGTAGTTTGACAGATGCTGTGCACTTATTGTCCTGAGCCTTGTGTTACAGAGCAGAAGAGATGGGTGGTTATTGTGCCTGGAAAGCATGAGCTCTTCAGATCAATGCATAGAGAACATGAGTGATAGAACAGTCACTGTAGTGGGACAAGAAGGCTGAATGAGATACAGTGAGATTTTCTTTCTCTGATGAAGGGGAAATGAGGAGAGAATTGGTGCATTTTTTTCTTTTTTTCCTTTTTTTTTTTTTTTTCTGATACCCATCCTGGGCATTGAAATATACAGTGGTCCCTTGATTGATTGTCCAAGTAGAAGAGGTCCCTCTTGCAGACATGAGCAAGGAGCAGTCAGATGGTTCTGGAGGTACTTCCACTCCCCCAAGCACATATGATACCTGCCTGGGTCTGCATAGAACTGAGTTTTGGTGTTCCTTCTAAACAGCACAACCTCATCCTTGTTAGCCACTGTTAATGGGGCAAACAAAATGCTGTGCTCTGGCTCCTTCTGTCAGCTGTGGCTTGGAGTGGGTTGTAGATTGAGAAACCAGCTGTGTAACAGTGGTGCAAGGGCTGGCACACAAAGATTTCCATTTATGAGCTGGGCTCATTCCTTTCCTAGAAGAGCCATAGGTTACTTTTTAATATCTGCTCTGTAAAAGAGCATTACTGAGCTGTGCATGTGTTGACATGTTTGTCTGTCCCATTCACCTCCACAGCCCTGCATGTTCAGATGTTCTCATGTCTCACATGTGCTCATGTCTTGCAGACCAAACAAATACCACCACATAGGAACGAACCCATTTTACATTGACAAAGTTTTTCTGCCTGCTGAGCACAAATACCAGCTTTCTTGGGATGCTCAGTAATTTTTAAGGCAGATCTCTGCTGCCTGGCAAGATCTAGTAGTGATTTTTATCATGTGCACCATGGGGGGTTATTGCATCGACAGAGAACCAGCAGTGCCAGCAGCCAAAGTATTTCTGTCAATCTTTCGTTTAATTGCACTTGCTTCTTGTATAAAGAACATTTTCACTCATCAAATGAGTCAAAATAACACGGTCAGGATTTGACTAGATCCAGTCAGAGGGAAACTTGGACAAAGTAGTTGATTGTACCCAGGGAAAGCTGCAAAACTAGATTTTCATCAAGAGGTTACACTAAAAGTGGGAATAGATTATTAAAGAACGATGCTAATTTGTGGACTGAGAAACAGTAAGTTATTTTCTTCATTCACACTCTTAAGACAATTTGGTCATGCCCTCTATATTTATTTTTGGAGTGGGTTTTTCTGATTATAAAATGTATGGAACACAATGGTATTATCTGTGTGATGCATACTGCTTCTGATTTTCTAAAGTTTGAACTGAAAAGATGGAGAGAAGAAATCGGTTTAGATTGAAGATTTTCTAGTTCTTCTCACTTAAATGAAGAAATCATTCTCTTAATCCTGAAAAAAATACTTAGTTTAATTCAGGGCTATTATTTCAGGTGTTAACCACTATAAAGAACAGATTTGAAATAAAATCCAGCTTAGTGTTCAACTCTGTAATATTTGAGCCATTTGAAAAATCTTCCAAGTGTTTATGCTGGAAGATACAGAGCTGCATTTAGAAAAGGGAAACATTTACCAAATTTAAAAGCAGTTGCTCTTTTTGAAACTGTCATTCTTTCTGTAGTTTGTTAAGTGATGTATTCCACAAAAAATTCAGGAAACTCTGGTGCCCAAAGCCTCCAACCAAGATTTTGATTCCAGTGTGCTACACAAATAGTGTGAGAAAATAGAAATGGCAGACAGTAGGTGAGAAATGAAGACTTTTGGCCAGACTATGTGATTTTTCTCCTGCAGAGAGGCAGCAGAAGCAGTAAAAAAATAATCTTACCAGCATCTTGGACTAGTGTCCTACTCACTGCTCAGTTCTGCCTCCATGGGAATGGCCACTGGGCTCAGTGATGACACTGGGCACCTTCAAATACTGTCCTATGAGAAGGTCTCAAAGCCTTGAGGAATAAAAAGGAATTTTATGAACTCAACTGCACTGTCAAGAAGGAGAAAAGGAACTTCAAGTGTAGAGTTTGAGATACTTTGTGGGATAGATGTCTATGAATTGCTTAAAGGTTTAGAGCACCCTTTATCTCTCCCTCTCTTGAAAGTTCAAGAAATAAGGTTTTCTCCTCAAAGCCCCGTTTAAAGACAACTGGTATGTTGGTGGTGGCCATGTTACAGGAATGTTGATAAGGAAATTTTCTCTCCTGCTTTTTGGGCTTAGAGATGTGTGGGACAAAGAGATCAAATTAACAAGGGTTAATTTGTTGCAATTGAGATTTCTCAAGAAGGGTTGCAGTTTTAGGAGCATTCACTTGGGAAGGAGATCATGGCTCCAGAGGGAGAGACAGATGCATTCCCTTGCCTCAGAATATCACACTGTCTAGAGAGTTAGTGCACTTGTTATTTTTGTGGGGTTTTACATATTTAAAACAGGAATACTCACCCCAAAACCACAATTGCACTCCTCCCCTCTCTGCCATTGCAATCTGAAAATGTTAAAAAATCTCCCAGATGGCAAAAGAACATCCTGGCTAGTTCTCTCCCCAGTGCATGTTGTTAATTTATTTGTTGTTCTAACCCAGTTTTTTTTCCTTTTCCCTCTCTTTGGATACCACAATTCTTTTGGTCCTTCAAAAGTGAAGAATAAAGCCCTTCAATCTTAAAGCTGAATAAAGGGGAAGTCCAGGCCATTGAAGAGTTATAGGTAGTCCTAATACCACTGCTTTGAACTCAGTGTAAGCACCATGTCAGATCTAAAGCTGTGAACACAGGCTGTAAACAGCTCATTTGTGGATCAATTTCTATCTGTCAAAGCTTCTTTATTGTCCTTGCCTTCTGTTTCTGTATTCATCTCTGCTGCTGCCATATACACTTATGCTGCTTTATTCCATTACATGTCAGTTTTCTATTTGCTTCCCAAAATCATTCTGAATCTGTGAACCCAAATGATTCTCCATAGCAAATTTTGGACAGTATTTTTTTTAAGGATTTCCTCATATTCTCGTGTAGCAAGTCAGAAAGGCTGGTTAGGTCTAAGGTGCTCTCCATCATGTCCCAGAGTTCAGAACTTCACCTAGTTCCCACTGCACTGAGCCTTGATTTCCCAAAAGATGGCCAAGCCTCTGGGCAGCTCCCTGCAAACTTCGTATTTTATTTTTATTTTTTTTCTCCAGACCCTTCTCATCCTGTTCCATGTTGACCTCAGTTTGTCAAGCTCTTTACTCTTTCCTTTCTCCCCACACAGTGGTAGCCTTGTTTAGAGGTCCCTCCTCTTGCTCCTGGATCACTCTGGGTGCTCATCCTTTCTGAAAACCTTGCTCCCTCCTACCACTGGAAAATGAGAGTGGCCTTTCTTTACTTCCTTGTTCCCTGAATGATCCATCCCTCTCTCCAAAGCTCTTCTCTGCTCTCCATGCCTTGTCCTACTCTACTGTCCACCCCAACCCATCTGTGTGAGAAGCTCAAAGATCTGTTGTCTCTGTGCCTTCTCCCAGGCTGGGTTTCCATCCCTTCTCCATTCTCCCCACTGTTCTGTGGATCATTACTCCAGATTCCTTCATTCCAGACAAGGTTGGATGGGGCTTGGAGCCACCTGGTTTAGTGGAAGGTGTCCCTGCCCAAGGCAGTGGGCTTGGAACAAGATGATCTTTAAGATCCCTTCCAACCCAAACCTTCTGTGATTCTATGATTACTCCAGACTCCTTTCTTTGATGCCTCCCTTCTAGTGGAGTATTTCCCTCCTCCCTGCTTTCATTATTTCTCTTCTTTCTCAAGGCCTACACAGGATCCAGTACTGTAGATACTGGACTGGGTCCCTTCTTCCCCCCTCCCTGTCCAAGCATCGCTCTTCATCCTCAGTTCTGCGCAGCAAAGGCAGGAGTTGCTTTGCTCCACAAAAAGCCAGAGTTCTATTCCTCTGATAGCTTTTCCTGTTCTCCCTGGCTTTAATTTGCAAGCGAGTATTTTTGCAAAAGAGCTCATCCCCGGAGCTGACAATAAAACTGTCTCTGTGCCTGTGTGTGTGTGAGAGAGGGAGGGAGGGAGGGAGAAGAGGGAGGGAGATACAGCAACACGGTGAGGAGGCATCGCAGAGCCGCGATTCCAGGGACCTGGCGAAGAGGCTGGAGCCCCTCACTCCGGGCTCAGTGTGATCCCATTGGTTCCCGAGCCGCTGGTTTAAAGCAGGGAAGAGCTGGGAGGGCTGGAGCGCTCAGCCGGGCGCGGACTCCCGGCCAAGTTGTCAGCGCGCTGCGAGCGAGAGGCGCTCGCACAGAGACTGCGGGGTGTCCGCAGCTCCGTCCGTGTGCCTTCGGCTCCAGCAAGCAGGGAAGGAGAGGACACCGAAAAGAAATAGCAGGAAAAGGGGAAGGAGCCTGATCCAGTCCAGCAGTCCCGGGGGGGATAATGGATGTGACCGTATCTCAGTTCGTCCTGGAAGAATTTGATGTGAACTGCAGCCTCCTGGATCGCTTACAAGAGACTTTTTTAGAGAGTTCCTCAATCCCTTTCCTGGGCTTTGATGGTAGGAAATGTTACCTGGTGCAGGGCTTGGCAACGATGTAGGAGTGCTGGGATTTGGTTTGTTTTGTGATGCAAAGTGTGCCGCTTTTGTGCTTTCTCAACTGCTTCTTTTTCCCTTTTCTGTCTCCTTTTTTAATGCCAAAGGTCTGTACTGCAATGCCACCACGGATCAGATCGGGACCTGCTGGCCCAGAACCTCAGCAGGGGAACTAGTAGAGAGACCCTGCCCGGAATTCTTCAATGGGATCAAATACAACACCACAAGTAAGTACAAACTTTTTGTCCTTCTCCTGCAGACCTAGTGTTGAAAAGGCACCGGGGGAGACCAAAAATATATTTTCCAGTAGAATTAAAAAAAAATGCAGAAAAGAAAAACAAATTGTTTGCCTGGGAATCAACATTTCCTGCACATTCCAGCCTGTATAGTCAAAATTCCTGCCTGGAATGATGCAGATTTCTCAAAAGCACAGACTTGTGGGCACTCTTTCCTCTTTACTTAAGTGTATTTAGGTGGATCTGGGCAAAAATATCCTCTGCAGTCTGAGGAGGGAATGATGTGCTCTCTGTGCATGTGTAGCTATGTATAGCTCGATGTATTTGTAGCAGTGCTTCAGCCATCTGGATAATTAAAGTTCCTTTGACTTCTGAAGTGCTTAATCCTAACACCTAAGAACTGTATTTTGAAAGGACAGTCCCTTTTTGAGGCTGTTTGTGTGAACAGGCTGGAAGTTGTGTCTAACAAACAGACTGAGGTCTGGAATCTGTTCAGTAACTTCATCAGCAACTGGCTCGTGAGGCTGGAGTGGCTGCATCAGTACTGCAAGGGGAACAGCAGAGCAAATTAGGAGGCAAATAATATTTAAAGCAAGGGAGCATGGGGGCTCCTTAGAAATCTCCTGGAACTGGTGCTTTATTCTTCGAGGTAAACAATCAGGATGACTCACTAAAAATTTATTATTCAGGCTGTCAGATCCAGACACTCATTTCCTTGTCCTTATCTGTCAATATTGTTTGGACCTTCATTAAGTATTTAACATCTTAGTTCTAAGTGTGTGTACCCACTTGTTTGTCACTCATTTTTTCAAACTACTCAGTGTGCTTTTGACTGTAGGAGCATTTAGTTCTGAGTTTTACTCTGAATTATTGCTTTGGTGTTGGTGGCCTAATTTGCAGCTACTGTTAATTTTGTGGGGTGAGCATTGTCACTAAGCCCCATAAAAGAATGACCTTGACATCTTAGATCTGATTTTTAACTTGTTGGGAGTGAATTTATTCTTTCCCCAGCTCTAGGTGTCATGGATCAGATAAGTAGCCCAAAGTTCAGTGTATTTGCTTTGTGAAGCAGAGCCCTCTGCCAGATTTGTTCTTAGGGAGCAGCTTCTGCCATCCAAAACTTGGAGCAGAGAAAGGAGGTTCCCTCAGAGAAATGGAAGATCATCCTCAAGCCTTCTGTTCTCTGACCTCAGCTCTTTGCAATAGAATAGGTGGGAATGTGGGAAGGGCTGGGTGATGTTGTCCTGGATTAGAGCAGGTGGTTCACTACCTACTCAAGTCTCAGTTGAGACCAGGAGAAAATTTCTCAGAATTAAAGGCAGCTCAGACAAGAGCAAATGTATCAGAATGGACCCTGAAAAAACAGCCTTAGAAAAGGTACTTCAAAGAACTGTGGCTTCTTTTTTTTTTTTTTTCCCTTTTCTTTTTTTTTTTTTTTTTTTTTGTGAGGAATGTCAGTATTTCCATTGCCTGATTTTTGTTTCTTCAAAAGGAAGGAGGGAAGGAAAAGAAATGCTTTATGGAAGATTCCTTATTTATATCATAAACACAGTGGGGAGAATTTAAATGTTTTTCCTGTGCATGGAAGAAAGTAAGGTCCTGAGTATCACATTCATTTTTATAAACACTGTTAATGCTTTCACTAGATCATTAATGACCCAATTTAAAGTTCTTCTCTGTTCTGCTTTTAAAACAATGGCATGTTAATTAAACTAAAGACTGATGAAAATATGTTATTGAAATGCAGAAGAATGAATTTGTCATAATCTGGGGAAATGGGCATTTTTCTCCTTTCAATATAAAATATTTTGTGATTCTGTGAAAATGTGAGTAGTCATGTTGAGAAAATGTATGTCCACAGGACATATATTTTCTGGTGCCCAGATGCTGTAGTGTATGTAGTTACAATAAATAACTAAAGTACACTGAAGCCACTGTAGCCACTTCCAGTTGATTTTTGACTCTTCCATGAGTGCAGTTCTTCCAAGTTGTAGCTCAGAAAATAGAGGGAAGAATTACACCAAAATTTGGTCAACTTTTACCATCTGTAGCTTGTTGGGCAATAGGAGTTGGTGATTAAGGCTTGGGAAAGCAGCAGGACAGCAGGTGAAGGTTCATATTCAGAGGGGCAATCTCTTTTGGGGATTTGGAAGATGTAACTAGTACATGCAGAACACTTCCAGAGTTTGGGAATGTCAATGGGAATGACACAGTTTGCATGATTTCACCACGTTAGTTTATGGGTGATGAGGGGGCCATTTGTAACAAGGCTCATTGTGCTGAAAATCTCGACTGTGTGCCCCGTGCAGGTGATAAAATAAACACAGACAGCTGATAAAAACCTGGAAATGGATCTTGCAAATCTCAGAGGTGAATAATACAGCTCAAAATGAAGGTCTGGTCAGGAGATGGCTTGGATCCACATAAGATTATTGTCTAGGTCCTGTAGTGTGGTTTTGTCCTGCTTTGGATGAGGCAGAGGGAGAAATGATGGAGTATAATGTTGTACTGATTTTTTTATGAGAGCAGAACCACACAAATTTACAACAAGCACTTGCAATGCCTTTGTTCTGCAAAGGGCTTGCCCAGCTCTAGGTTGTAACTCACCTATTTATTATACTCACATACATCCCATGTTTGTGAGCTGCCACTTTTTATGAACTACAGCATATCTTAACATTGTTTTTATACATCTGCGAGTATAATCCTCATTCAGATGTGTAGAGAAATTGTGGTTCAATTTCAGTTATTTCTTTTTTGCTTTTAGAAATTAGGCTCTCAAAGATTCCACATTCTCACCAGTTTCCTAAAAGTAGCTGATCATCTGAAGGGAATGAACCCAGTAGCATTCCCTGTAAAGGAAAATTTGCATTGTAGACACTAGGAAATCCAGACTGGGAAGTGCCTAAACTCTATGAAAAGCTTATTCCAGACTCAGTAAAACACAAGACACTGATCCACAGCAAAGTTTTGATCCTCATGGAGCTATTTCAGCACTTTATTGCAGTCTCTGTGCATGTAGTGTGTGGAATTCGAGACAAAATGAGTCAAGTAGGTTCCTCCACAGATCAAATCATCAAAGGTTTTGGATGGAGCTGCCCTGGCTTTGTGTCCCCTCTTGTTTGCCACTGTAGAATAAACTGTTTGTATAAAATATTTCCATTCCAGCTGCAAGAAATTCTCATGGTGATTTTGTGCCTATGTCTGTGTTCCTCTGTGTCTCTCGGGAACTGCTGAGTGACTCAGATAAGTTTCAGATGGATTTGTAAAACAAAGTCTGTCAGTCTGTGAGTGTTTTTCATCCCTGACACTTTGTTATTTTGATGATTATTTTTTTTCTCCCTCTTTATTTGGGAAATAAAGTCATGTTGACGAATCATGCTCTGGTTACCCTACATTATGATTTATGAACATAGGCAAAATATTATTTTGGAAAGGATCTGAAAATTACACCATCCACTTACAACTTTCCTATTTTCTAGCAAAGCTTATGCCTTATTTCCAAAGGGGAAAAAAATTAAAAAAAAAAACAAACACAAACAAAACAGGAAAAATTATGTCTGTGTTGGTGCAGTGTGTGACTGTGCACTTGTCTCTGCCCAGGTTCTATATTTAGCTAAAAATGACAATATCATTGCTGCCCTCTAGATGTGTTTATGCTTTGACAGTATGAAGCTTTTATTTTTGTTTTAGGAAACATATTAATTCACTTATTAGGATATCCTGAAGCTTGATTAATTTGGCAAATGGGCTGTAATGAGTCTGGTTTTGCTGCTTGCTAAAAAAAGGTTATAACATGCCAGTATGTTACAGGCTAAAGTATGTCTACATTAGCTCTTTCCCTACAAATTTCCCTTTGCAATGGGAAAATCCAAGATTAAATGTTCATCTGATGGACAAAAAGGGTTGAGTTTTGTAGCCTCAACTGTCTGGTTTGAGTCTACAACAGCTGGAGTAGCTGCAATTCATTGTTGTCTCCATCAGGGCTTTGCTCTGTGCTGGGTGCAGGCAGGAGGTGGAAGCATTGGAAGGTCTTGCAGATTAAGACACACAAGTCTGGGTGTTTCCAAGTGTGTAACAACAGCTAATTTAAGTATTTAAGCTCTAATACAGGTTAGTGGAGCTCTAATTGGTACAAGGAATGAAGCCTGGAGAGTTACTCAGCTCTACCCAAATGTACAGCTCAGTTCAGCAGCCCCTGCAGAAGTGCTGGTGCTGTTGGTGTTTTCAGGAGTGTTTTGCATGACATCCTGTTTAAGAGGGCCCAGGCATTGTGGATGTTTGTGTTTTATCCTCCAGGCCAAATAGGTGTTGCAGATGCTCAATGACAGATGATCTGATGCCCCTGTTTAGGCAGCTGAATTCATCCCTGGGTGTTTGTTGGTCTGAACTGAACCCACACCTGGGGATTGAGCTCAGACTGCTCTCATGGTCAGCAGGAACAAAAGGTCTCTGTAGCTCTGACTCCCTCTCTACAAATTCCCTTCTGTCCTTCAGTGTGGGAAAACTCTTTGACTGAAAAAGCCACTTCAGATGAGTGTTTTGGGTATTGCAAAAGCATCCTCACCTTCTCCAGGGGCTGTGCTGCTGAAAACAGGCACATAACCACTGCTGACCTTGCACCAATGGGGATTTGGTTCCTCCTTCCCTACTCATTGTTCTGAGAGTGTATCCACCACCTTTTCCCTGGCCCTACAACCAGCTGCCTGTTGAGAATGACTTGAGAGGGTTGGTGACTTAGCAACTGGGCTGTTGTTCATGTGGATGGACATGGCAGAAAGAGCCACTGGCACAAGTATCACAGTTGTACCTGAAAGAAAAAAACCTGCAATTCATTGTTGTCTCATCTTCAACAGAGAGAAGTGATCTTTTCTATGCTGAGGGAAGGGTGAGGAAGTGAATTAGTAGCTCTTCTGATTCACATCTTCCCTCTTTTGTAAGGGTTTAAAGAGATGATTTAATTTTTAAAAGAGCAAGAGAGCTAATTTCCATAGGTTAAACAACCATTCTTTTATGGAGATCTGACCTTGGCTGCTTTTCCTTCTAATAAATTGTTGTTCAAAAATCTGGAGTGGTGGCTTCGGCCTGCATATAAAACATGAGTGTTGCTAGGAAATCACTGATTACAGGGTCTTGTTCATTTACTGATAATAACAGAAATGTCCTGATAATTACAGGAATGTTCACTTTTATACCTAGCTGGCCTGAGGACTCAATTAACGTTTTCACTTAGGTTTTATTTCATGTATTTTAGTGTCTTGAGTACTTCTGTTGAACACATTCACATGACTTACTTTTTCCCCAGAGTTATTCTACTTTGATACCTAAAGGGTGCATTTTTTAAATCCAAGTCCTGTTGTAAAAGACAGAGACCCCTTAAGCCCTGGTGGCCTTTTATCTTTATTGTAGAGAAATAAAATGTCCATCATGGGAATACAGGTGTGTTTTCAGACCCCAAAAAGTACTACAAAACCCTAAAACTACTCTCACCTCATTCCTCTTCTGTAACCTTGTTAGATATCCAGATGGCTTTTATCTCAGTGTTTAATGACAGGAGATTTGGGATAAAAATAGATGTTTTGTGGACAATTTTAGTTATGAAGTCACTAGAAAAAGATTAAAAATAGATTAAAATAAAAGATTAAAATAAAAGAGTCTGCAGCCTTGCAGTAGCCATGTTTTAGCCATTCTGGGGTGACCAACACAGTATTTTCATCTAGGGAGTCAAGAGTACATAGAAGGTAAAGGAAGGTGACAGAGGAGAAATGAAACACAGCAGTGGAAAAAAAGAACTCCAGAATTGGAATTCTGGGGGAGGAAATAAAGCATGATTTTTAAGCTCATAAAGCTTCTCTCTGAGGAGATCAAATCTGCAGTTGATTAGGTCAATACAGCCCTGTGTCCAGATTAAGATTTCAACCATCTTTGTTCATTTTCTCTTGCTAAAGCAGCAAGAGGCTACACTTGTTGGGAGAAGCTACACTTGTTTCCCTTCAAGTTCTTCCTTTTTTTCTTTCCATTGTGAAGCATAATTTGTGGTATGAGATTGCTCTGATTTTGCACTTTGGAAAAAAGGCATTGAAAACAATTTTTAAGAAAAGGAAAGAAAAGAACTCATTTTTCTTGCTCCCACTACTATAATTGTGTGTAGCGTGTGATTTCTTCAATGAGCACAGAATACAAGTTAATTACATGTAGTAAAATAAGAAGATTGTTAATGTTGCTTCAGTCAGTGTTCAAGAACATTTTCTCCAGCCAATTAAACACTGATTAATACTTCTGTTATTTGCTAGTAAGTTATGAGGTGTCTTTGCTATGTTCCTGTTGTACCTGACTGGGTTTATCTTCAGTTTAGGCTTGACCTTTTTTGAGGCAGACTTCACCTATTTCCCAGAGCCAGGAATTGCTGCTGTTCTACACCAAGCCTGTCTGATCCTCCACCAAAGTCAGTCAGACCTGAGCAATGATGTGTCTCAGAGGTGGCTCTTAACCTTGGACCTTCAGGAGAGTCATCAAACACAGGGTTGTCCACATTATTTTGGAGGTTTCTGTGACTCTTTCTCTAAGACAGTTGCCCCATTCACCTCTCTGGAACTTGAATGAGATAGTAAGGAGTCCTCTAAGCTGACAGTGACTACCAGCTGGCAAACAGATGGACTGAGGTTCAGTTCTTCCCACAAGTTCTGAATTAGATGATACTTGCAAAATTGTGTGCTGCTGGAGCCAGGGAAGGAGTGGAAGAGGGATTGGCTCTGAAACATGTGGGTAGGGGAAAGAATTAAATATATTACGAAGGGAGACAAAGCAGGAAATCCTCATATCACCATGTCAAAATGAGAGGAAGAATCCCACCCAGGGATTCTCTTGTGGATGTGGGATTTCTTGTTTCATGACCCATTTTCCATCCAGCCAAGCTGTGGGAGGGGAATGTCTGAAACCGAGCTGGGGAAGGTGGAATCAAGCTGTTGTCACCGGTCCCTGAACACCTGAGACTGTCCGGGACTCAGTGGGTTTCAGCCTCTTGTGTTCGTTGTCACAAACCCTTAGGGACAGTGTCACGGAAGGGATGGTCACCCGTAATTCCGCCTCTCAGCCACAGGGTGTCACTTAAAGTGCAGGTAACGTGGGTGTCCAGCGGCATCTGCACCGAGTCACCTGGGGGTGGGAGTGATGGGTGGGACAGTGATCCTGGACCTTGTGCCGCCCTGCTTACCCACAGTGCTGCCTCCGCACCTTCCCCGTCCTGCTGGGCGGCAAAAGGGACTCGCTGAGGCGATGTGGGGACAAGGACATGGGGGAGGATGATTGTCCTGCTGTCCTTTGTGGAGCGTTGCTTTGGAGCCTGAAGGCGGGTGGTTCCTGGTTTCACCAGGGCTGCTCCGAAAGCCTTCGGGAAGGGCAGTGCTGAGCTTTGTTCCCAAGCCAGGTGTGTGTGTGCTGTTGGAAGATGTGGAGCTGTGCAAAGCAGGAGGGAACCAGTCCATCAAAGAAGCTTAAGCACCCAGTAAGAATCTGAATTTGGATGACACAGGGAATCCTCCTTGCTCGACACACCACATCCATTGCTGGACTGCCTCCTGTTGCATCAAGCTGATGTCTCCTGAGCCAGTGCTGTCCCCTGACAGGGACTGTTAGATTTGCCCTGTGGACCCTCGGGTACTTGACAGATGCCCCAGTTGCCCCCACTTAGCAAGAATAACACTTAGGTTCTTGTTGTGTGACACTGGGGCAATGCCTTTCTCAGCTGGGACTGCCCAACTTGCCTGTTGCTCATGGGAAGGGTGTTCTGCAGAGCAGTAAGTCCATCGATTGGATTTAGATTCTTCAGGTTCCCCTCTGTGTTCTGCTGTGACATTGAATTATTTTTGCTTTGTAGTGGTGAATTGTTGCAATTTCTGTGGCTTGGAAGAACAGAATTTTAAGCTGTGTCTTGCTCCAAGTAAAGTTGACGTGCTCTGACAGCCATGCAAGACTTTGCTGAAGGTTTGCTGTCCCATGAAAGGGAAGGTGCTGTTCAGTTTTGGACCCCAACATCACTTATTTGACATCCAAATGAGAATAGCTGTCCTTAGTAGCTTGAGAAACTGATGAGAAATATGGTTTCCCTTGGAAATTGGAGGGTAATGGATTTTTAGTAGATACTTTTTTGCAGTGCAGTTTCATTCCCCTCAGATGTTATTCTTGGGATTTGTAATTGGTAACTCTTGGGACAAATTCATAAAATCAATAAAACTCGGATTGCTTTTTGCTGAATTCTTTCTCTGCAGTGTTGGGAGTAACAGAGGGCCAGATGCTGCTCCATATGAAGCTTGTGCAGGGAGAAGCAATACTTTGAAGCAAATTATAGGAACAGAAACACGGTGTTTAAAAAAAAAAATCAGAAAAAAATCTCAAGATCTCATGAAGAGTTTTCCCTGGGAAAACAGAAAAAGGAAGAACTTTTCCCAATACAGTTGTATTGTCCCAAACCCCAGGTGGCTGGAAAGCACTCACTATACTGTGACATAAGAATTAATGCAATTCCTTATCCTCCTCAGTCAGGGAGCAAACAGAGATTTGGAAAACTGAAAATGTGTTATGGAAATGAGACAAAGAAAATTGGAAATCACTTTCCCAGTGCATCATCACCATTTTAACTAAACTTAGATATGATTTCCTAGGGATTCTTTTTCTCATTTCTAGGAATTTTCATTTAGCTTAGTTGTTGTTGAATTATCACTGAAACATCAGCATTTGTGTATTTCAGAGTGCATGATGAGTGGTCATTACTTGATGCAGAACCTCCAGGCTCACCACATTGATTGTTGCTTTGCAGCCAGAGCAGCTGATGAAGAGTTTGGAAGCAGAGGGTACTTTCAAGGATCTTTTTTCCTGTGCTGATCTTGATACACTTGAACAACTGAATATTCCAATCTCTGTGTGGGAACCAATGTGGACAACAGGAGTTTGGCTGATGGAAATGGAATTCTAGCTTTCTTAAACAGAGGACACCCTATTCCTTTCCAAGACTTTTCCAAGTAAAAGGTGGGAATGATGGGGTCAGTGAGGAACAAGGGCACTTCAGAGAGACTTCCAAGTGTTTCCACAGAGGAAGCCCCTGGCAGGTTCCTACAGAACTTCAACAAGGGCTTTCTTCAGGAGAGCTTATGTTCCTGTTCTGAGAGCTCCTTGCCTCAGGATGTGGATGGTGACATCTCGGGTGGGAAGTTGCAGGGATTTGGACAGTTGTGCACCAACCCTCTGAGTGGTGTGGGTCTGTGTGGGAGCCAGGAAACACCACCACCAGCTCACAAGAGCTATGTAGAGAGAACTCCTTTCAGTCTTCCTTGCCAACAATTTATATTAAAGAAACCCAGGATCCCATAGATCCACATTTTGGTTAATTTTGGCCATCTAATCCAATCTTCTGAATTCCCCACTTCACCTAATTCTCGAGTATAAACTCACCCACTTGCCCCATGACTATGTCATTATTTAACCAATGTCTCCCTCTCCTTAGGCCTCTCTGAAGTTGCACTTTTCCACCTGGCAGCTGCCTGTGACTCAGGGAGCCTTCTTTGCAGCACAGAAATCAGAAGGCTTTTGGTTTGTTCTGTTTGAAAGTGAGGGAACAAAGTTCCATTTGGATCTGCTTTCTGTTTCAAAGCCTCTCTCAAAAAGGACAGGGATAAATCCAAATGCAGTTGTGGTGGTTCACTGCATTGCCCAGTCCCAGGGAGAGGCTGTAGCAGTTGAATACTGAGTTTTCTGCTTCTTATTCTTTCTTGGGGTAGAACTAAAAGGTCCCCACAAAGGTCTTCTCATGTAGTTGAATCATCCTTATCCACCTACAAACCCATTCTCAGTCCAGCCTTATCCTTTCGTCCTAATCAGTTTTTAATCCCTTCATCTCTCCTGTATTCACTGCATGTTTCTCCTGGAAAAAAAAATCCAGCAACAGTAATAATAGTAGTTTTATTCTCCAGAATCACTTGGGTTTATTCCTTCAGTAAACACTGGGGAACAGAAGGGTCTCTGAGCTGAACTGGAGAGGTGAGTGTATCAGAAGAGCACAGACGTCATAGCAGTGTGATTCAGTTTATCATGGGAGTCTGTCAAATGCTCTCCTGTAATTAGAAATATGCTAAGTAGGAGCTGGATTTTTCAGCAAACAGGTGTAAAGTATTTCCTAAAGATTCCTATTCCCTGTTAGAACTCAGCTGGAAATCCATGAGTGAGTTCCTGTGCTTACATCAGCACAGCAGCAAGCACCTGACCACACTCATTGCAATTACAGGGCTTGAAGAGAACATGGGGTGTTATTTTTTTCATCACTTCTTCAACTGCTTAGATACCTGCATGTCTCCTGTCTGCCTTCCATGCATTACCTCTGCTAAGCTCTTTGTCCAGCCCTGGTCTCATTTTCCCAATCCCTGACTAGGCACAGAAAGGGGTAGACATGAATCAGTCACTGGTGGTCTGGGACTGGATAAAAATCGACTGTGTGCACTCACCTCCTGGTAAACCTGAGCTAAAATTCACCTTCTCAAATCTCAGGGAAACAAATTGATTTCACTGTGGTAAGTCAGTTATGTGTCTGAGTCTTTAGGTTCATGAGTAGCTTTGAAAACTTCACACTGATTTTTTCAGTTCCTTCTTGCACATGGAGCTGCACAAGTTTGGCTTTGCTTGGTAAAAATAAACATGGTGTGACAACGTGACATATTGCGAGTGGGATTAGATGAACTGTCCTGCTCCTTCTAACCAGCATTTCTGTGATTTTGTGATTGCCCTGGAGATCTCAAATGGATCCTTTAGTGGCCTTTATCATCAATCGTTTGTTTTTCATGGACATCTGTGACATGACACTTAGTGATGGTGGGTTTTGTATGAAGAACTTGTATTACCTGTTGTGCAACAGTCTCAGTCTCTTGTTTTGATTCCATTTACCTATGATGTGTAATATGTCATTTTCCTGCACGATTTTACTTATTTTAGTTCATCCTTTGCTTGCTTTTAGGGGAATCAAGTGATGCAGAGCACTGACCTTTGTCTAGTTGCCATGTTACCTTAATGAAAATTAGGTGGAAAAGGCAGAGCTAATTGCTTTGATTTAATCCTGAAATGTCAATGACTCATTGATGGCTCATTCACAAAAGCTGTCTGCTCAAGGTAGAAGGACTGGATAAAAATAACTTCCTTAAGATGAACTCAGGCAGTTTAAGTGCTGGAAGTTTCAAATCATAGAATCAAAAAGTTGATTTGAGTCAGAAGGGGCCTTAAGGATCACTTAGATCTGACACCTCTGCCATGACCAGGGACACCTTCCACTAGACCAGGTTGCTCAAAGCCCCAGCATAAGGATATGGACCTATGGGGGTGAGTCCAGGGAGCTGGATGTACTGCTCCAGGTGGGATGTCACAAGAGTAGAGGGCAATAATCCTCTCCCTTGACCTGCTGGCCACACTTTCTTTGATGCAGCCCAGACACATTTGGCCTCCTGGGCTTCCAGCACACAGTGGTGGGTCATGTTGACCATCTCATCCACCAACACCTCCCAAAGTGCTCCCCGGGGCTGCTCTCAACCCATTCTCTGCTCAGCTTGTACTTGTGCTTGGGATTGCCCCAACCCAGGTGCAGGACTTTGCACTTGGCCCTGTTAAACTTCCTGAGGTTTGCACAGATAATCTCCCAGAGCTGAGGTGACAATGAGCGAGGGACAGAGACCTCGTGCTTGGAGAAGAGCATGAGTTCAGAGTCCCTGTGGGAATGGGGGAGGGTGGAATTCCCACAGAAGACTTTGCTGAATGGCATAAGTAATTTAAAATGCACAAATGCCACTGTGCAGGAGTGAGAGCTGGCAGTGCAGCACAGCAGGCTGTGCAGAGGTGGGAAGCAATAACCAGCTCCTAGAAAATAAGGACTGAGTGTTGTGCTTGTTGTGAGAAATGGCATAAACGAGCACGGCTGAGGATTGTCTCAGATATTAGTCCTGACAAAGAATGCAGTGCACGAACCCTGGAAGAGGGATGAGGCAAATGTATGGGAAATGTGCAGAAAGGACATGTGGGGAACAACTGGAGGGCCATGCAGACTGTCTGCCAGCTGTGAGACAGAAAGCAAAAAGCTGAGTTGCCACCCCAAAGAACTGTAGGTGAGAGAAGGGAATTTAACACCAGATATAAAAAATAAGTGTGATACTGTACCCCATCCAAGGCAGGCAGCATAGAACAACACAATTACTGACTGCAGGACCACCAGAGCCTCTGAGCAAAGGAAAACTCAACAGAAGAAAATGTCAGACCCGAGGTGTCTGTCTAGAATGGAAAGGTGATGTGCAGCTTGATTTTTAGCATGTCTTGCCTAAAGACTTTTTTTATTTCCATACCTCTGTGGGAAGAGATGTTTATAGACTGGTTTCCTTCATTATTTTTCTTGCTGACTCTCCTGTGGCATTGATGTCCCCTGAGTTGGTGGGCAGACGTGTGACAGGACCACAGCCTCTCATCAGAACCTCCTGGTTCTGACTGTGCTGCCTCAGTGTGAGAGCAAGGACTTGCCTGAGCACAGCCCATTGACCCATCACTGCTGTGTGGGGCTCTTCTGGTGCCCTGCTGCAGCCAAGAGACTGACCTCTTTGTGGTTGTGCCAGTTTGAAAGGGAAAGGACTGGGGTAGTTTCTTGCAGAATGCAGCTTGTATCTGTCAGAACAGACAGTAAATGAGACCTACTTCATACCCTGTAACTGCCCTCAGGCAAACTGCTTCAGTCTCCCATCCTTCAGTGTTGCCCTTTGCAAAGGAACTCCAGTACATCAGGAACTCTGAAGCTTTCCAACTCTACAAAGACTTCTCTCCTCCTTCTTTGGTTTAGAGTGCAAGAAGTTCCCTCATAACATGTCACCTCTATTCCTCAGTGTCGTTCATCTCCTTGGGGATGAGCAGGAGAGTTTGGAGGACAGAGTCTGTTTTCCAGTCCTTTATAAGAGTTTTCATACAAAGACTTCTGGATGTACAAAGTGCTAAGCAGGCAGTTGGATCTTAATCTTGATCTCTTTCTTTCCAAGTCTCTCAGCAATATAAATGTTCTGTTCTCAATATGGAAATGTGAACTGAATGGAAAGCATCCCTTTGTGTGGCCTCGGAAAACTGAATTTATTTTCATTAATATCTTCAGAATGACAGAAATATCCGTGAGTTTGGATATTTAATTTGTGTTATTAATGCAATTACCAATATATTTCTGAGTTTAACCCTGAGTTTTCAGAGCTCATCTGTATCTCTTTATTTTTATGCCTTATTGTCTTGGTGCAGACCTGCAGGTCTGTAGCACCTGCAGTTTTCCTGTGTGCCAGACAAAGTGCTTAGTTATCACAATCACATTTATTCAGCTATTTGCTGCTCTTCTCTGCAATGCAGGGTTGTTTCCTAGGCTACATTTCCTAGTATAATACATATCCTGTTGTCAGATCCCATCCTGTGGATTTGGCCTCATTCCTTGATCCAGTGAAGATAAATGAATGAACTGTCCTGCATTATCAGTGGGGATCGTTTTCATTTTCCCTAAGCTAAATTTAATTTTTTCAATTATTTTTGTTCTGAAAATACACTTAAAATACATCATGCAACTCTGCAGCACAGATGAAGAAGAGGATTTCAAGCTCTCAGGCAATGATGTGAAACAGCCTTTGATCAGGCTCTGCATTGCCTTTTTGTGTTAAAAATAAAGTAACTATATCAATTCCCTGAAAGTTTATTGCCTGTTTGGTGTCAGCCCCACAGATGCAGGTCTGTGACAGTGTCAGTGGGGTCTGGACAGCCCAAAAATGTAAGAAATGAAGCAATAGTCAAACCAGTATCTTAACTCTGCTAAAGAAAGTGCAGAATCAGGGCTTATACTTAAGGGAACAAGGAGCAGAAGGAGAAACAAAGCTACTGTCAGGACAAGGTGGGAAAGAAGAGAAAAATACAGAAAATTGGTCCTTGTCCATCACTAATTTTTACTGTGTATGGTGGGGTTTGGTGCATCAGTGGGTCTGAAGCCAAACACTGAGGCTGAGGTTACTGTCTGCTCATCCCAGCTCACACACACTCAGCTGGGTGTGAATCAGCTTCTGGTTTGCTGCAGTTTTCAGCAAATACTTGCAATAAATCAGTGTCTTTTGGGTGCCTGTAGTTAGTGGTTGTGTCAGCTGTGCTCTGGGACAAGACAGAGGGTTGGAGCCAGTCAGTTTTACAGGTGCAATCCTAATTCCTGAATGGATGTCATTAGCTTTCCCCTCTGTTCAACCTTCACAGCTGTTTTCATTGCCAGCAACGACTGAGATGAGCTAATTACACAGATTATGCAATTTTGCTGTGCATAATACATATAATTTTGTAATGAAGGAGTAGTGCTATGTAATAACAGTTCACATAAACCTGCCTTTGACACAAGGGTCTGACAGGAAGCCTTGCAAGAGAAACTTTGCATAAAAGAGTTAAATGAGAGTAAGATCATTGATAAGAGAAAAAGATCTTGAGACATTTATATGTTCTTTTGGAATTGCTAATATATCCACAAAATGTGTTGTAATGGGTAGGTTTCAGCTCCAGTATTAGCAATGTCCTGAGTGCTGAGATGAGTCTCATTAATACATGCAAATAAATGATGCTTTGTGGTTGTAGAAGACTTGATTTCATTTTTTTGCACAAACAGGCAGGAGATTATTTTTGTTTGTTGCAACACCGTGGCTTGTTGTCATGGTGGTGTTTGTTGCAGTCTTTTCTTCATAGAATAATGGAATAATTAAGGTTGGAAAAGACCTCTGGGATCATCAAGTCCAACCATTGACCCAGCGCTTCTTTGCTTCTTTCGTGATTATTGCTTCTGACTTGATTATTGATTATTGATAGTAAAATTACCTTCATTTTGTTTGCATTGCTGTGGTGACTAAGTATCAAATCTAAACAAGCTCTGAAAAATATGTGCTGTCCCAGGCAACTACCAGGAGGCTCTAGAGAACCAGAAAATGGGAGAGAGGGAAGAGGGGAGATATAGTGGATTTCCATGGCAAAGGTTTAATAACAGGACTGCAGGAGTGATTTTTATGAGAACAAGTCAGGGGCTGCGCCTGTATTTGACAGAGCCAAATTAGTTAATTAAACTGTTAATTATTAATTAAACTGTCTTTAAGTCATCCCGTGAGTTTTCCATCTCATTTTAGCCCCTTGTCCTGATGAGGGGAGGTGGACAACAAAGGTGTGCTGGGTGCCTGTCAGTCAGCCAAGGTCAACCCACCACAGGAGGAAATGAAATAAATACAGCGAAATTCAGCCTGATCTATTTTTTTCCAAACTCTTCAGGCTTGTAAATAAGATTATTGAGACTGAATACTGCAAAGCACAGGCTGCTGTCCCAGGGAAAGGCTTCCAGAAGATAAACTGAGGCATTTGAATGGAATTTGAATTGAAATTTCTATGCTGTCTAGCTAAGTTGCCATAATTTTTGGTAGCATATCCTGCCTTGAAGGTCGTGCCACCCTTGGAAGATCAGTTATTGCTCTGAAGAACCTTGCAGAAAGGGATGGGTGTACTCTGCAGTCAGAGGTGTGATTTAAGTTGCTCAGTTAGAGATGCAGCTGCACTGAGTGCAATAGCAGCAAAGCTGTGACACACAACCCTCAGTTCCTGATGCTCTGGCCCAGGAGAACTGGCAGAGATGACACTGGATGTGCTGCTTCACTCCCACTGCCCAGTTCAGCTTGGCTGTGTTCCCATCACTTCTCTGGAAATACTCCCTGCAGTCATGGTTCTCACACAGCTGCTTCAGCAGTGGTCTCTGACTGTATTTTAAACCAGGTGTAAAAGGTTTAAATTCAACTTATGGTTTATAGCTAAATGCACTAACTGGTTTTCATTCTCAGAAAACAGCCAGGATTCAGTGTGCTGAGTCAGAGGCATTTTTGTCTCTTACAGCTCAGTGAAGTCACATGGAGAAATCTCTGTGTGTAGCACACATCCCTTCCCAAAATAGAGACACCAGACTAAACTGATGTTATTTTTACCTGAGATTCTGGGTCAGTGTCTTACTTTAAAGAATTTCAAAATTGATCATCTTTTGTTGAAACAAAGTCACTGATCTGTAGTAAATATCATCATTCCCTACAAATATTTTTAAACTTTCCTGAAGTTTCTGATATGTCTTGTTTGACATGGTCCTTAAAACTCCACAAGGCTCTAAAGGCTGAATTATCTTTCTGCCTTCTCTAACTTAGCTCCAAAAGGGAGGTTCTCATTCCAGGCAGTTTGGGACCATCAGCTGATGGTACTGTACCCTGACACCTCCAAGACATCCTTCTCCAACTGCTCTACATTCAACAGACTTTGAGGAACTTCAGTTTCCACCATTTCAGCAGCATTTGTGAATCCATTTCCCTCACATTTATCTCAAGGGAAGTTGTCTGTTACACTGAGATTATATGGCTCCCCAAATCCTTCTACACACTCGTTCTGCGTAACTCAGTGTTTCATTTCTAAGAGCAGTTATTTTCACACATCATAAAAAACACTATTTCAGGGTGGAAAAAAGCATAAGTGGAAAGAAAGTGGTAAAAAGGAGAAGGTAGAAAGATTTAAAGGAGGATTTGCAAACTGGCTGTGATCACATAATCAAGCAGCATTCTCTCCAGTCTGGAGCATCCTGTGAATAGTTTTCATAACTGATTTCAGTACTAAGGTAACAGAGATCCTTGGAGTAATTGGCATATGCATTTTGCACTGTTTAAAGAGGTAATGCACCTGTTTAAAGAGATAATGAGCTGTATTCTTCTCTTAGACCGAACTGAATTCTGAGTAATTTTCTGAAGTTAAACGTTTCTTCCTGTCATTTTGGGATGCACAATCATTTAGCAGCTAATTACAGTGATTAACTGAATTTCACAGATGATGACCAGAAGAAACTGTTGCATGATGTGTATCACATTTCCTTCATGTTTCAAAAATAACGAGAACAAATTTTAGTTACCTTTGTACTCCCATTAGAAAATCTGATAACCTTCTATTGATTGATCCAAAGATAAATCTTGTGCACAGGAAAGGAAAATGCATTTCACCTCAAACACTTCATGTGTAACTACTTAAAGAATCTTCTATCTGTAGAAAGATTTAGATTCTATTTTAAGAGGAGAAGAGTTTAAGGGCTGTGCATTGAATTAACTCATTTCACATGATATAATTAAAATCAGATAGCTGCAAAGAGAAAAAAACTTGGTAATGATTTAATTTTAAAAGTAATGGGAACTATTCTAGGATGCTGTAACTGCCTGACAGTAAAGTCACCTTTTATTCACTAACCTTTCATCTGGAAAGTGTTTTGTAGCAAATCTCTCTTCGTCAGGTACAGCAAGTGAAATGAAGGTTCAGCTGTGAACTCTCTAATGACAGACTCATAGAACAGTTTGGGTTGACAGAGACCTTGAAGATCATCTCATTCTGACCCCTTGTCACGAGCAGAGGCACCTTCCACTAGACCAGGTTGCTCCAAGCCCTGTCCAGCCTGTCCTTGAACACTTCCAGAGATGGGGAACCCCAGTTTTTGTTAGGGATCAGTTGAGCCTGGCTTTTATAGAATCCTAGAAACAGAACATCCTGATTTTGAAGGGACTGAAAAGGATCGAGTCCAACTCTTGGCCTTGCACAAGACACCCAAAAAATTCCCCCATGTGCTTGAGAGAGTTGTCCAAACACCTCCTGAGCTCTATCAGCCTTAGTGCTGTGGCCACTTCCCTGAGAACCTTTTTCTGGTATCCAACATAAACCTCCCCTGACACAACCTCAGGCCATTCCCTTGGGTCTTGTCACTGGTCACCAGAGAGAAGAGATCAGTGCCTGCCCCTCTGCTTCCCCTCATGAGGAAGTTGTAGACTTCTGAGAGATCTCTTCAGTCTCCTTTTCTCCAGCTGAACTCCCCAAGTGCCCTCAGCTGCTCTTCCTATGGCTTCCCCTCAATGCCCTTCACCATCTTCATAGCCCTCATTTACATGAGTGTCAGGAGCACTTATGTAAAAGCCATTCTTCCCCTGGTGTGCTCACTGTGGTCCTCACTCCTTTGGGAATGAAGGTTTGTTCCTTGTTTGATGGAGGCTGATGGCACCTCTGTCCTGGAGCTGTGATTAGAGCTGCACCCCACCTCTAATTTCTTATTCTGATACTGTTTCTTCATAGCCCTACCTCACTGAAATTTTGGAAGGGTGCTGTTTTCAATTACAGCACTGTGAGGACTTGGGTCTGTGCCTGAGGCTTCTGCTGCTGTAACTAAAGTCAGTGTTGTACAAAACCTCCAGATGCCACTTCAGTAGAAATAATCTAATTGGAAGACTCAAAATGTTCTTTTGTGGCTATTAATCCATCACTACTCCTCCTAAAACCGTAGAGGGATTAAAGTCCAGATTCAGGAAGCATTAACTTCTCTTCTGTAGCCATGCCTTGCTGCATGGCCTGTGTGCACCTCAGGGTGACCCTGCCACATCACACCCTCCTGAAAGAATGTGGAATTCCATTTAGATTTGATTACTTTAGAATTCTTCTAGGCTCAATACTAGAAAACTGTAGCATTGTACTTGCTGAACCTCAAGATCCAAACTAACCTTTTGTTCATCCCCATACATAAGGTGGGATTTGTCTCCCTGAACTTGAGCCATCTCTGAGTGATAACCAAAGTCTTTCTCCACTCCATTTCTGGTCAACAGAGAAAGGGGCAGAGACCAAATCACCCTCTGAATCTTCCCACCTTTAACAATAATCCCAGAAGTTTCCATATCTGTGCTGCTTCTATGATTGAAAAGAAGGAAGTGAGCAAAGTCTTTTAGCTCAGCTTGAAGATAGAAAGGCTCCTTGGATGAGTTTGGAGAGCCATCACTGCAATACAAGCAAAAGAAGGACTTTATAGAATTATTAAGGTGTAATTTCTGACAGCTAATTAGGAAGCCTTGTCAGATTGGTTGACTTGCTGGAACAGCTAATTAGAGTGCAGCACTGTGGATCTTTGTACCACAATCTGTCACTTTTTAAAAAGCTTTTTTCCTTTTCTTTATCCTTTCTATCTTGCCTAAGGATAAGGTCTGACCCCTCTGTGGAATTACCTACCACCAAATGTGTTACTGAAGGAAAATCTGCAGGTCTTCCACAAGGTCTTTGCTATTTGGCAAATGATAGAGCAATTGGAGATAGACTGAGTCTCTCTATTGCACTGTTTTAAAATAAAATTCATAGAGTAAAAATGGGAATAAACAGTGTCAGAGCTTAATAGAACAGCACTTTCTTAGTCTTTTGAGGCACTGAGCCAAAATGAGCATTTCCAGTGGAAACTGTAAGTGCTTATTTTTCTTAGAGAAGAGGTTTCAGGATTTGGATGCTCATTTTTTAATAGGTTTTATGTTGCACTGCGGATTTTTTTCATGTTCACATTAAGATTAGGTCTAAACTGTCACTCTAACATACCTTTCAGCAAAAATATGTAGCTTTTCTGTACCCCATCCATGACAAGCACATGAAGATTTTATTGCCATAAAACATAATTCACTGTTCTTTAAATACAATCAAATTTTTACCCTGCCTTTGAAAAACAGTAAGTTTTTAATTCATCCATCAAAGAAAACAATTCTGTTTCACCATATCACCTTTCCCACAGTAGCTCATTATTATTTAGCAGAGGAAGTCAAAGCTGTTACTTTGAAAAGTTTTATAAACTTAGAACACTTTTTCATGCACTTTGGATTCTTTGAAGTCCCTTACAGTTTGTCTGCCAGTTCTTTATTTGTTGTTGTTTATTTCTTTTTTTTTTTTTTTTAATTCTACAACACAGTTGCTCATGGCAAACTTGGGATTTCAGATTTTATGGTTTGGTACCAGGGAGAACATCAATTAAACTGTCCTCACTTGACTACCCAATGGTTAAATATTGCTCACTCAGTTTTCCCTTGGGGAGCTCATTTTGTGTTTGAAATGGAAATGGCACTGTGGGTAAATCTGCCTCAGTGTAAGAGATGTAATGTATGAGTTCTCAGTAATGTTCTTGTTTTCATAAAAGAAAATCTATTACCAAGGAAGTCAGAAAGTGTCTAACTGAGAGAGTCTCAGCTAAATGGAAGTGGATGATGAGCACTAAACACTTCTTCTAGGTGAATGAGCACTTTCAAACATATTTTACCTGATCTAATTGCTCTATTTATTGAAAGGAAATGGTAAATCTTTTTTCAGACACATTTTTTCCCTTCTAATTTCTAAAAATCCTCTTGTGTTATCACTGTAAACAACCAGTCTTAGTGCCCATCTTCCATGTCAGTGTGACTGGAAAACAGCAACTATTTAAAGAGCAAGGACATTCAGCTCTGAAAGAGAGGAGCTCCCTGCAGCATCCTGTATTAAACTACAGTGCAGTTACCTGTATTAAACTACATCTGACAAGTGCTGAAGCATCATCAGCTTTTTTATCCTCTTTGATACACCAAGAACATTTCTTCCACCTCAGGTTTTTGGCTTTGTGCTGTTGCTGGATGCATCATTTCTTTAGGGATGGTGCTGGGGTGAGAAGACTGCCTTGCTTTCCTCTTACCTCTTTCCATCTTTTGTCTCCCTGATGTGAGCGATCTGGGTTAAAACTTTAAAAAACAACAAACAGCCCCTCCGAAAAACAAACAAATACACAAAGCCAAAAACCTAACAACAAACCACATAAACAAACAGCAAAACCAACAAGACCAAAAAAAAAAAAAAGAACCACAACGAAACCCAAAGCCTACCCGTGCCCCATTCTTACTGTTTATTTTCAATCTGGGTTCAGTTTATAGTGCTTCCTCAGAATCCCTGGAGCCAGGGTTTGAGTCTCAGGAAAGAGGTACAGAAATCTGTGGCTCATGAGGGCAACAAATTTGGGTTCTAAAGCCTCATTTCTAGAACTAAAGGGAAGACCATCATATCAGCTTTAGAAAAAGGACAAAAGTGAAATATAAGGAAAGAAGGATTTCTTTATCACTAGCACAACCACCTTTCCTTTCTTGGTTAGGACAAGATCCTTCTTAGCAATCACAGAAGTGAAAAAGCAATTTTAGCTTTCTGGGGCAAGGGATTGAGGGCTTGGAAACCAGCCCAGACAACCCTGGGCTGTAATATTCACTTATAGCAAACTAAAAAGTGTTTTTCAGGTTGGTACAGAGTGAGGGAAACTTGCCTAGGAATGGATGAGTGTTGAGGAAAAACCTGAGCTCAGTTGAAACAATGAGAAGGGTCATTTTTTAGTGCTCTGAGAGGTGTCTACAATATTGAGGGGGGCTGTTCTTTTTTTGTACTGTGAGGAGAATTATATCACAAGCCAAAGATTGTAAATATAAATCCATGCAAGGTGTGCCATGTTTGGTGCCAACATGAGATGACTTATTCTTTCCATCCAGTTCCTTGTAATCATGGAACCACGTGGAGAATTAATCGAAGGGAGAATTAAAGGGAAAAGTGTTCCCTGCCAACCTTGGTAGCACCAATTTTGGTCACAGAGTATCACCAACCTTCACTTTCCAGACACTTCTGTAGCTGCAGGTGACACAATAGTGGCTGTGGGATGTTTGTGCAGTGGTACCTGTTATACAGTTCTCTCCCCATGGATGATTGAGCTCATTCCAATAGTGATCCAGGACCCACAGCACCACCTGTTTAGAAAGTGTCTTCTCACAGGTCTGGGAGACAATTTCTGTTTCACTATATACAAATCCATATCCCTGTTTACTGCAACGGTTCCTGAACCTGTTTGAGTGTTACAGCCATGAGATCACAGGTATATGGGTTTAAAAAAATGCATGTGATGATGTTGAAGATGCCACACCACGTTTGCCAGGCTACAGTGAACCCCAAACCACATGGGATGGTTCAGAGATGGCCCACTAATCATCCCTACTTGAAATAAGCTCAGGCTCTTAAGATTCATGAGAAAGCTTAGCCAAGAAATGGAGCTGGTGAAATGCTTTTCTTAGACTGTCACAGCATGTGCTGACAGCACCCTTTATACACTATAAAATTAGAAGAGATTTTATAATTCCCTTTCTCCCTCCCATGCCATTTCAAACCCCCAAAGAGACAATAATTATCAGGTGATAAGAAAGCACCTTCCCACATAACAGCAGGTTTTCCAAATGAGCCATGCATTGTATTAATCAGGTTATGTCAGGGGAACAGCCTCTTTTCCTCTTTTCCACCTGCCTTTTGCAGATTATTCATGGCCTTCCTGGTCAAGATGTGATCCCTCAACTCCTTGTGCATGGGGGAATTTCCTATGAAGGATCACTTGTGTGAGGGCTGGGAGATGTCTTGGGAAGCTGGACAAGGAGCTCTGCAGACATCTCACTCTCAGAAAGCCAAATGCATATCTTTGATCTGCCTTTTCTGATTCATAAGGTGGTGTGAGCATGAAAACAAGCCTTACAGAACAATATGGTCCTTCACAGTTCCCTCTCAAAATTAATCTCGTACTTTTTCACTTCCTTTTAGATATCACTTGCAAACCAAATTTCCTGGTGTCTGTCCAGTACTAGGATATAGTAGATGAAATATTATTTCTCTCAGGTTTCTGATCTCACTTAAAGTTTCACTACGTGTTATTTATTCAGTAAACTTTTTGGCACTAGTTTCAAGGGTGGGAAGAGAAAAACTAGGAGTGAGGAAAAATTGGAGCTCAGTGCTCCTTAAGGTAATTTCTTTAATGAAAGTTTCCTGTTCCTCGTTGTGACTGTGTAAGAAATAAGATCTAAGCTGATGTTGCTTTTCTCCTGGCAAGTGTTTTCAGAGTTTTTTTTAAACCTTATTCTGCACACCAGTGGGGGGAGGAGATGATCAGCAAAAAATGTAGCACCATTAGTATCTGTAATAGGACTTTAGAATTATGTTGTATTTCCCTGTATCAGCAGGGACTTTACTTTCTCATCTCAAATAAATCTAATGTGTGATGGCCTAAAGAAGCTATTCATAACCTGTCACATCAGCAATCATCTCCATAATCAAAATTCAGGCTCTTGATATTGCCGAATATTTTGCTCATGCTGCAAAATACTATGATGAGGGAAGGGCTTCTGTTGAAAAGCTGGGAGAACTTACCCATTCTTGTCCCCTTTTTAAACTTACATTTTCAATAGGGGAATTACGACTGAGCAACATGGGCTCATATCTGCCAAGAAACATCTGGAATTTTGGTGTTCTTGTATCATGTTTAGTTATGGAAGCGGGCAGGGATTGCTTTGGCAAACAGTCACCTGTCTCGTGCTTGCAGCCTTTTTTTTGTCTTGCAGTCAGTCTGTTTTTCCCTGCACTCCCCTGATGAATATTTAGGCTTAGGGAAGACTTGGTACTTTCTGGCAACCAAACACAGCACAGGCTGACAGGAGCGTATGTTGTGTTGTTGTCCAGACTTCCCAAGACATGTGACAGGATCTGCCTGAATCATCCTGTGAGACTGTCATTTTCTAAAAGGCAAGGATTCTTATTAAATGCTGAATTTAAGATCTTGACAAGAGTTTGACATGAAAAAAAGAAAAAAAAACAAAAACACCAAACTAAGAAAAATGCTGTAAGGCCAAGCAACTATTCTGGTTCCTGATGGGTGTTATGGTGGCATTAGCAAAACTCCGGTGCTGACTTGGGGATAATCAGGTTTTGCAGATCCTCTGACCTTTTAGCCAGACTCATTCTCTGTGTTAGGGGTGATATTTTCCCTTATGTTTCTGGGTTGCTCTTGTTTTCTGAGGGGCCTTGTCTCTCCTGTGTGCTGCTTTCCTCTCGCAGCCTCCGCTGCAGGACTAGAGGTTTCATCTGAATTCCATGTCAAAAATATTTGAACCTTACCATGAATGAGTGCATTTTGGAATCTGGTCTCATCCTTAGTCACCATCTCCTTTTCTCAACCACATTTCTCATTATTTTTGCAGAGTTCTGGGGGCAGGTCAGGATTCCCAGTGAACATTGACCTTGTGCTCTGTCATGAACCTTTCATAGAGCTGCTGTGCTTGGCTTTTGCCATTGCAACTCCCAAATTCCTGAATAAATTCCAGGCAGTGAAGGCTCTGTGAGAAGAGCATTGCTTCCCACTTTCCTACTCACTTCAGCAAAAACTCAGCTAGAGGAAGGCTGCACACAGGGCCTCATTTCCTTCAGCAGGTTGTACAAATGTCCTTTTGAGTTGTCTGTCCTAGGAGAACCCCAGCCTCAAGCTCCTTTTCACTCTCTCCCACTACTGTGTTAATCAGATCTTAGTGTTTCTCAAGTCCACAATGTTTTATTACAGGTAATAAAGTACAGTTACACCTCTCATTATCACTGCCATCTCTCTGTGCATTCAGTAATTATGGCAAGTGACTAATTGAATTCTGAATTTCAACTAAGAAGCAATTACTGTAAAGATCAAACATCATTATCAGCCTGTGCCCTGCCAGCCTTCCAGAAGGGGGTTAGGTAGGGATTTTCTTAACTCTGTGCTCTTCTAGTCTGTCAAGCTCAGAAACAAATTGTACTTCAGCCCTGGGTAATGACTTTCCTGCTCCAATCCTGGTGCTCCACAGGAACTCAGCCACTACACAGCAAAAGGAGAATTGATGACCTGTTGGACTAACCAGCAGTGAGAACCTTTTCTTAGACTACACCTTTCTCCCTCATGTGTTTTTTCAGTAGCTGTGTAGGTGGAAGTTCCCTCTGTATGTAGGTGGAATTGTTCTGGGCTGTGGAATCTTCCCTGGTAATTTATGCTTGATCCATACAAACATTAGTTGGATGATAGTCTTTCTCTTAAAACAATTGTATCACCCCGAGTCAAGTGAGGGAAGTCTTTAAAACAGACATAGAGTGATTTTTCCACATCAAATTACAGGCCCATCCAGGCCAGTGGGTTTTTTTAGCCCAAACACCTAAATTTAGGTGTCTGTGTGAAGGTGTTTGTATATACTCTAGGTGATTAAATTCCCCCTGTTGTCAGTAGAGGTGAAATCAACAGAACAATTCAGCTCCACAAAGTAAATGCCAACAGATCAGCTGAATCTGTCTAGATTGTGCTGGCTGCAATTTGGGGATCAATTAATTAGCTTAAACTGGAGAATTTAGTACTGTTTGATGTCTTGGATTGACTGGATGCCATGGACAGCATAGGCTGTTGTAACCTTCACTCACATATGAGCATCTGCATCAGCACATCAGAATTTATGTCTTAACCTTGAGCTTTTTCATCTGTAGAGAGGAATGTAAGAAAAGCAAACATGAAGAAAGACTGCTCCTGGGTGCTCTTTTAGTTTCCAGCACTCCAAGTTTCTGTGTAGAAGTTTCTGAAGTAGAAGTGATGTCTGTGCATCTTTCTTGTGTGTGATGCCTGACCTTTCACCAAAGATTAATTTGGATGTGTGGAAATTATAAATCCAGCACGAATGTGAGATTTCTATTTTGCAACAGGTTTTTGGGGAGTCAAGTAATTTCTGATTTCTGTTCAGCTAGAAATGAAGTGGTTTGGGTTGGGGGATTAGGGTTTTTCTTGTATTTTGTTGGGGTTTTTTGATTTGTTTCCTTTTTTGTTTTATCTTTTGCTGAAAACCAGGTGAATGGAAAAGATGATAACCTGAGGAATAGTTCAATACTGATTGCTTCATAATCTTCTTTTCTATTTTTGCTTAAAAATACAGGGAGATCTGAGTTGGAAACCATTGGGTTCTATGTGCATTCACATTTTGGGGATGTACTGTCTCAGGGAATTCACTGCAAATAGCCTTGGGAGGCTGCAGACTTACTCTGCATCTTTATCTCAAGTTCAGCACAGTAACACACTTACAAAAGCAAGTAACCTCCATTTGTTTTGAAACAATGAACTTTGCAGCCTATTACAGGGTATACTTTTAATTTAGGCACTGCAGCACTTTTTGAGAGACACTGAAAAGGAGGGATTAGTTTCCTTTTTCCCCTTCCTTAGTGCTTCTGACACATATGGCCCAAGCTCTGCCAAGTCAATTGGTAGGAGGGAAAAACTGTGCACTTACATGTTTCTGGAAGCAGGATTAACTGAGCATTTCTGAGATGCTGGGGAGCCTGATCACTTGGTTCTCTGTCTTCTTGGTGTTCCCTCATTTTCTTCTGTAACAGCACAGTCCTGACATTTCAGAACAAGAGTTTCTGTAATCACAAGCCAGGAAATAATTTCCCAAAGAAATTAATAGTAAATGGTTTAATAATTATATAATTGAATAGTAATTCTTTTTTCTTGAATTATTAATAGAAGGGTTACCACAGGAGCTTTGAGCAATTAATTCCAGGATGATTCCCCAGTGATCCTTCTGAGGAGTGATTGTTTTGGGAAAGGGCAACAGTTTGGGGATTGCCTGCAACTGGCCACACCTTGATCCTGAAACAATCCAAAATGAAGCTGTAAAGAAACAGAATATGTACTATAAAAAACCTGTATTTTATGGAGCAGTCTTTTTTAACCCTGGAGGAAGGAAAGGAGTGAAAAATATTGCAAGAAGTTGTGTTTCCTGAGGTGAACTGTGTGGGGTCGACTTTCAAGGGATTGGAAAGTCAAAATAAAAAGTGTATTTTCTTTTGTGTGAAGTTTTATATGAGCAGGTATTTCATTGAACGAAGTTTAAAAGAGCCACTTTTCTGACAGTTCTGCACAATGCAGTTTATGGGATGTTTCTTGAGGTGCTCAAATGTCAATGTTTGCTGCCAGGCAGCCCCAGAAAGGCAAGAAGAGTTCAAGGCCAGGCTTGGAGCAGTCTGGTCTGGTGGAAGGTGTCCCTGCCCATGGCAGGGGGCTGGAAATGGGTGATCTTTAGGGTCCCTTCCAACCCAAACCATTCTGTAATTCTATGTACAAACAGAACAAAATTCCTCAGGTGCCCTTAATCTTTGTCAGTCTAACAGAGAGTGCCTTGGGCTAGAAATCCAGAAAATTGCTTTTCTAAACTCTGAAGAGGTGTGGAGACTTCTAAACTTCTGAAAGGTTCTGTTCCTGCCTTTGCTTCTGACCTGGGTGAATCACTTGAGCTGTTAGGCAGGTAGGAAATCAATACAAAAAGTGAGCATAATTAGGCTGCTTGAGCTTTTCCTAAACCTTTTCAGGACTTCTTGGTAAAGGAAAACAATAGAAAACTCATCAAAGGTTCTTATGTGCTTGAAAGCCTGAAGACACATCAGATTGGTGACCCAGATAGAGCAGAGCCTAGAAATACTTTTTCTAGGGGAACATTTCTTGCCTAAAGTGTTATCTATCTGCCTTCCAAGACTCTCCTATAAGTGCATTATAATACTGCATGAATGTCAAAAAAACACAAACCCTCAACTGCGACATGTAAGAAAAACTCTCTGCACAAAGCTTGGCTTTCAGGCTGATGTTGGCTGATGTACAAAGTAATAAGCATCAGTTGGATAATTCTTCTTGCCTCTCCTTATTTTTGTCAGAATATCCCTCATTCACAGAGAAAGTGTGAGGAGAGAGAGTCTTCTTTTTTCCCAATCTCCTGGACATCTGGCTGCTGCCACAATTAAGCCACTTATGATTTCTAGAAATAGTAAGCAGTGTACTGATGCCTTGTGAATTCTACCTGGCTCTGGCTTGGCACTCCAACAATCAGGAAAAAAACACCAAAGAGAAAGAGTGGCACATGAATAAATAATTTGTAGCCCCATGATTCAGCCCCTATTTTTAGAGGCTTTCTGTTTTTCTGAGACTTTGAAAAAGGGCTAAGAATAGTCTATACATGAAGTGTTGTATCTTTTATGCAACACAGGTTTTTTTCTGTCTGTTTTTTTGATCTGAAGCCTATGAAATCTGGGCAGCCAATCTGAGGAATTTGTATCGTGCAGTTCCTGTTAAATTTGTTGGAGATCATGGTGAGAATTTTTGCTTAATGCCAAGTAAACGGTCATAATTTAAATATTAAATGAATAAAAATGATTTGAAGGAGACACAAGAATTTTGCAATGTCACAATGATGGGACACTCTGAAAGAAACAAATCCATTAATGTGGGGTCTAGTTCATTTTGCAATCCAGCAGAGGAAGGGCCAGAGCTGAAGTATTCCATGTTGTGAGTAACTTCTGGGCTACAACATTCAATGCTGGAGTATTTTGTTTTGTTTAGTTTTACTTCTGTGTTCTTTGAATTTTTCTAAATTTTTTAATTTTGGGGGTAAAACCTGCATCCAATTTACAAAAATTATCAAGTGATTTTTGCTGCCCCAGAACTGTATATTTCAAAGTTCATTTGTTCACCTCAAAAAATATCATCCAGCTTGAACCTGGCACTGAGACAAGACAGGTTTTCTCGCCTGTCTCTTTTAATTTTACAGGCCAGCCTATCACAGAACCTATTATAATGTTGCCTGTATAAGGGAAAACTTCACTTATTTGGGCTTGCTTTCCATTGGCAAACTTGGCATAAACACCTCCAAGTCAGAGGCACCATTGACTGGCTGCTTTGCTGTGCCCTGGAGCCAGAGTGGGAAGGGACTGGTGAGATGTGTTAAACAAGGCTGACTACAAGCTGATATTCTAAAATTACAAGGTTGAACTCCACCTGTGGTGAATATGCAGCACTAACTGACCCTGAAAAGGAAGGCAAAATGCTCAGCTTGGTCAGAGGGCACTACAGGGGCAAAAAGAGTCGTCTTTAAAAGTGAGGAAAGAATATATATTTAGGATATCAACAAAAAAAAATCCCAGGGAAGAGATTTAACAGACTGTCTGTAATGGTTTTACAAAGCAATTAGTAGAAATTCTTGGGGTTTACACTTTTTAATCTGGACTGAACAAATCCCTTTGGTAGGAGGGTGGATGACACGACCCACTGTGCTCTTTCAGGTGTTTGCTGCATCTGTCTCTGGGACTGCCAGAGTCACTGCTAACTCCACTTTCCAAAACCTTTGGCTTTCTAGGGATTTTGCTCAGTGGGAGTTCTGCTTTTGGGATTGATGGAGCCTTCGTTTTGTGCCCAGCTCAGGGCTTAACAGGCTGTCTTTTATCTATTTATTCATTTGCCTACTGATTCCCTTCACTCCAGCAGCAGATGAGCCTGTCTGAAGATTCCACAGCCACTGTGTGTGTGGGATCCAGGACATAAATAATCAGAGAAGTCGGATTTCCATTTTAATGATAAGTAGAAATGTAAACCTTGTCAGAAAGTCATCTCCATGAGACACAGCAACTAAAATCTTTGTCAAACCCAGCTTAGTTCCAGTTGTCAAGGACAAGATCCATTACAGCAGTGCCTGCATGCAGGGTCTGGAATTGTCTTTCACCTGCTAATGGCTGGAAGGATGTGATTAACTTCCTGCTGAGAATTACATCCACTTACCTTTACCCAGTGCTTCTGTCTCTTGTTTCGTGCTTTTAATGGACTCTTACTGACTAAACACAAGCCTGCCACCAGGCCAATCTATACATATTGAGTTACCACTACCTGAAAGGCTTGATGTTCTTCAACAGGGTCAATAAAAAAAAAAAAATAGAGAATATCACTCATCAAACACTCCTCTTTACATTTTTATTCTTTCCGTTCGGAAATGCAACATTATCTGCAGTTAGAAATGAATTTAAGGTTTTACCTCTTAAACTGATGTAAAACATTGTACCTAAGCTGTGTTTTAAAGTTGTTCCAGAAGGTAACAGTATCCTGCTAATCACAGAATCACACAGTGGTTGAGGTTGGAAGGGACCACTGGGGGTTATCTGGTGCAACCTTCCCTCAGGGCCACCTACAACTGGTTGCCCAGGACCATGTTTGGACTCCACAACCTCCCTGGGCAGCCCAATTGTTCCAGTGCTCCATCACCCTCACAGTAAAAATGTGTTCCCTGGTGTTCAGGTGGAACCTCCTGTGTCTCAGTTTGTCCCCATGACCTCTGGCCCTGGCACTGGGCAGCACTGAAAAGAGCCTGGATCCACCCTCTTTCCACCCTCCACTCAGGTATTTATATACATTAGTAAATGCCCCCCAGATCCTTCTCTTTCCCAGAGTGAAGTGTCCCAGCTTTTCCTCATAGGAGAGATGCTCCAGTCCCTTAATCATCTGATCTCTCTCCAGTATGTCCATGTGTCTCTTGTACTGGGGAGCCCAGAACTGGACACAGTTTTCAGCCCATCTACTGACACAGCTTTTGTAGCTGCTCTGTGTTTACTCTGTGTGTACTTTTGCTGTCTGGTGTTATTTGTTATCAGTATTGTAAATACAACCTTGTCTTGGGGTGACTTTATGATATATCCCATATTTGTCTTCTCTGTGCTAGGGAAAAAAATTAATCTTGTACTTTTAAAACTGAGCCTCGAGAGCAGAGAGAAAAAAACCAGCTAGAGAAATCTTTTCAAACAACTGTAATATTTCAAGGTCAATTTTGCTCAGCTGCTGGGCAGTTTTGGTTTTGTCTTGGCAGTGGCCAGGCTGCAAGGGGAGAGGAAGACACTTTCCTTCTAGCTTTTCCAGCCAGAATTCTGCCTGTTTCTTCAGAAGGAAGAGACTTAAATTTCTGCATTTTCCTGGACTTTTGATTTCTTCTTCTTCTCTCCTGGACTTGTCGGGACATCAGAATATTGAAACCTCACTGGGAGGCCTTTTCCACCAGTCTGGCCTGGGGGGACCCCCATGATCAGCCTGGGATTCTAGAAGGCACTCTGGGTCTTCCAAGTCTTCCAGTGAAGGACTTGATTATTTATTGTTATATATATTATTTAGTGTTTAGTATTATTATTATTTTCCTTGTGTGTTTGTTAAATAAATAGTGGTTTTTTTCCTTTCACTTTCCTTCGAGGAAATATTTTTCTTGAACCTGGTGGGAGAGGGTGACTGCAGTCTGTTTTTATCAGAGAATATTTATCCCTCTGAATATATTTGTTCCAAACCAGGACAAACCTTCATGTAAGCACTTGCAGTTTTGAAGCAGTTACACCAAATACTGAGCCTTATCACACTCATTGAATTCAGTGCTTTCTAAATAGCAGAAAAATCACAGTTGGGATGACAAATATTGACTGTTGGCTGCTCCATTTGCTGTTTAGACACACACTGAGGGCTTTTTAGATGAGTCTCTAGCAGTGTTGTTAATAAAGTGTAACATGTTGGGGAGGAATTTATTTTGCATGAGTTTAGATGGCTAAAAGCCACAATTCTGTTCTGGGATAAAGGTCCTTGAGTTTATTTGTGAAAAACTGCTCACATCTCGTTCAAGTTTTCCCAGAACTAGTCTTGTAATACTGGTACTAAATTGTAGGGATGCTGAAGAGGTTTGTGGGCAAAGCTGAAAACAGGGCTTGGATGTTTCCGTGCCTTATCAGGCACCAGAGTGTGAAGAGTCCTTCAAAATGAATAAATAAGGTCTGTGAGCTTCTCACATGCCCTTGCATGTCAGATGAACATTATTCATTATTACTGGTGTATGGGCTGTTTGTACAGCGCTCAAAAATGTGTTGATCAACTTCTCTTTATTGAAACAACAGATACGCTGGAGTTTCTTAAAAATCTTGTTTGCTGCAAAACCAGGCAGAATTTTGATTATCCTGCTCATTTTGATTATCATGCTCGTTTTTTGGATAAATTTAACACTATATCTTTTTTTTCCATTCAAGGAGCTTTTGCTCTCCACATTGGAATTTCTTACTTGTTCTGAGATGATTCTACTCCACTAAGAAAAGGGCAAGGTCTGTTTAGTAGTATGTGTGGGTATGTGTGTACAAATGCAAACACATATGGTTGAGACATTCCTGTAGTTATTTCTGGATATATTCAGAGAAGATCCATAACATAGACTGAGATGGACACTCCTTTCCCAAAAGCTGGAGTCAGGGAAAATTGGCACCTGTGACCTGCAGCATCCTCCCCACACTGTCATTCCTTCAGGCTTAACAACAGGAGGGCATTTCTGCTTGCTGAAGGAACTCATAAGGACTATTTAAGCTGGGAGTGAACAGTGACATGTTGCTAACAAAGACTTTATGAGGTGGATTGCCATGGTTTCGTTCACCAGGACTTCTCAGCAAAATTGCTTCTGCAGCAGTTTTGCACAAAGAATAGTCCCTGTTCCTGCTGTGTGTGGCTGGTTGTAAGGAATAGGGTATCCCAGTTCTATTCCTGTCAGGACTCTGTTGTAGTTGTTATAGTCATGCTCAGATCTTTTTTTTTTTTTTGTGATGTGATATGAAGCTTTTCAGGAATGAAGATACTTTTTACATCACTTTAGAGTCCATGAGAGCTGTAAATGTTGGTGCTTCTGCTGTCTTTGTGTATGTGCATCTGGGCTCTAGTTGCTGTCATTGGCTTTACTGGTGAAATACGACTGTGATCAACTCTTAGAGGAAATAGGAAAATGCATATGCAGTGCTGACTGGCCTGGAAGGGATAAAATAGCAGCAACCCAAGTGGCAGCCTGAGCTCTTCTGGATATTCCTTTTTATTCAGGAAGTTCCCTTTTACCTCCTTGCCTGTTCCCTGGACTGATGGTTAAGCAGAAGAAATCAAGTGCCACAAATCTACAAGAGAAGGAAATCAAAGTGAAAAAAAGAGACCATAGACTGAAGCACAGAAATGAATACTGGATGATGTGTCAAAAGCTCTGCATAAATGGCTGAGTGTTGCCTGTGCCATCATGAGTTATCTACTACTCATTACTCATTTGCATGAACATTAAATCTGCTTGTCCAGCTGTATTATATGAGTGTAGGTGCACACAGAGCACGAATAGCCACCTGTTGTAACCACCAAATGTCTGTTTATTTTGTGTATTCCTTCATTAGAATAAAGTCAGTAAGAAAGGAAGAGAAAGTAAGAAAAGAATAAGAAGAGAAAGTATAGTAAATTCTTCAGTCTGTTCATTTGTCTAAGAGGAAATTTTGCAAAATTGTTTTTCAACTAGGGGAAAAATAGTGCTAATAGCTCTATTTCTTTCTATTTATAATTTCTATTTATAATTATCTCTTGTTGCCCTAGAAAGATCATGTAACTATTCTTTTCTTCCCAGGCATTAATTACTTTTTTCTACAATAGAGTTCTCCATCATGACTCTTCCATTTTCCCCTTATTTTCCATGACTATCATTAAGAAAACCTGAATTTAATCCAATCTCTTCCCATACACGGTCCTTTAGAGCAAAGAGCAAGAAGGCTTCTAGCACAAAGCACATCAATCCCAGTTCTCATTGCAAAACCAAGTGAGAAGGAACATTGTTGAGCATTTTCAATCCTCCAAGAGATCACAGAAGTCTCTCAGTGAGAGCTGTGACTGCTGCTTTTGCTCTTCTCTTCCTTTACACACTCTGAAGCTGAGGTCACATCACTTCCATTGTTCTTTCATGGAACCAATGTTTCTGTCACTGTTTTGGCATCTTTTCACTGCCTTGATTCCTGCCACAGCTCTGCCTCTCATTGAGTCCAGTGTCTGGTATTTCCTCATCTTCTCTGTGCTGCCTTTGCCAGTAACCAGGCACGTCCTGAAACATCTGTTTGCTGCTATGAAAAACACCAGGATGATTATTTGAAGTTGCTGTTATTTCATCCAAGGTCTCCTGTGCAGAGATATACCAGCACACACAGAAAGTTCAGCACGTGGCAGATGTGACTCTCTGTGAGCACAGTGAGTCTCTATCCAGTGCGTACAGGATTAATCCAATATCCTCAAGAAATGCTGGACTCACTATATGCCATGGGCTTCATCTGTGCCTGAACAAGAGCTGCTTCCTCCAGGTGCTTCCAGTGAGGATCTTACTCCCTAATATTACCTCACTCACTAAATGAGATATTTTTCCTCTAGAGCACTGGGTAAAAGATCTGCCTCTGTTATTAAAATAGATGTATGAAAATACAGTCAGTATGATCAGAAGCTTGTTTCCATGCAGCTAATAGACCTAATGCTGTAAGACATTTGAAAGAAGAAGATTTGGAAGACATTTGGACACGTGTGCAGTGTCCTGGAAGGTGGGGTATAAATTAGTTATGATTACTGGAGTTTGGAATGAGATATTCCCAGAAGTCAAGTCTACTTGCTGCTGTTGTTTCCAAGAAGTGACTGATACTGGAGGAGATTCTGGACTAGAGAAATTCAGGATTTGGTTTTATCCTCGTCCTGTTCAGATATGCACCATGCAGGAGTTCTGGTGTGACAGCTCATAAACCCAGATAACTCTTCCTCAAAGAGCTGCCTTGGTGTGGGTTGTACCTTCTGGGTGTTGATTGTGCTCTCCACACCTGAGCTGGAAAGATATAACAAGAGAAATGAGGAGTTGGAATAAATAGAACAAGGGTCTGAATGAATAAAAGAAGGGTTTCACGTGTGCAGTGTCCTGGAAGTGGGATTCAACATCTGACTAAAGACCAAAATTTCCCACTCAGTGTCTGGAGAGTCAAAAGTTTGCTACAGACTCAAAAATCAGCAACAATTCTGCACAGAGAACTTCAGCACTGGCTAAAGGATGGGACAAATATGGGGCTTTGAAGGATACAAATTGGATCCTACCACCTAAATCCCACTCAAACTGTTTTGTTTTGTTAGGCCTTGTCACTCCAAAAAGAAACAGGAAAAGTGCAAATAGCCAATAGCAATATTAAACTCAGTCATCTGTGTGGATATGTTGTAGTCTGGAGCATCTTGTTGCTTTCCATGTGGACTTTCCTTCTCTGTAAGAAAAAATACCTTTTCAAAGGTCTCTTTACCTTTTTTGAAGGCTGTTGTCAACAGCACTTTTAGAAACATTCAGACTATTGCATTTATTTGACATCTGATTTTCCTGAATGGCCATGGCAAAGGCCCAAGAAGAAATTGGATAAAGGGCACCAAGAACATCATGAAGAGTTCATTAGGAAGTTGTCTGTATTTGTCCTTTGGGGATCTTTCTGAATTTCCTGTTTTATTTTAGTTCTCCTGTTTCTAAGAAACAGTTCAAAATAAGAATGGAAAAAAAAAAACCCACAACAGCTATTCCCTGGGATTGCATGTGCTTTTGATGAGTGGAAGAAGGGAGTTTGTACAGCAAAACTGTGTAGTTTTCCCTCAGAGTTCCTTGGGATGAGGAGAAATGCTTGCCAGAATTTGAACTCCCCTCCTTGCCCCCAATATTACTCCATGCAGTTCCCAGAGCTCCTCAGGTTTATGTTGCAATTGGACATGAAATCTCTCTGCTTCAGGAAAGTAATTTGTGATTTTCATTGGGAGAACTGGAACCTTGGAAAAAGATCAGGAGTGTTTTCTTCTTCACAATGGGTGAACTCATGGTAACTTAGATGTACCCATTTCTGAAATAATTTTGGGTAGATTCTTGTGTGCCCACCCCAGGGTTGGGAGACCTGCTTTTCTTGCTCCTCATGTTCTTTAGAGAAGTTTTTCCAGGAAGGATCTAGAAAATCAGTATTTCCAGGAATGTTTCTTCTAGTTTACAGTAGAATAAATGAGTGGGGTAGACCAGTAAGTTTACAATGCACTGAACATCTAAAGCTTTCTGGTTTTGAAATATCATTTAACTGCTTTTTAAAAGACTATACCAATATTAAGCTTTCTCTTGCAATGTTCTTCTCGTGCCTTTTCTGTCTTCTGAACTCATATACTGTAAGAAAGCATTATTAATAACTTTAAATACTTGTAGTCTGTAGCTGTGTTTATGTTATTTATTTCTCCTCAGCAGGCTCTTCCAGTCCTCATGGAGGTGGGATAAGTTGATTTGCCTTGTAAATAATCTGTTCTGCTAATATTTTCTCAAATCTGTGAGATTTCTAGGCTGTTTAAAGTCCAGCACAAAGTGTTCATCTCTCTTTTCTTTTGGTCTGTACCAGGAAATGCCTACAGAGAATGCCTGGGCAATGGGACATGGGCTTCCAAGATAAACTACTCTCAGTGTGAGCCTATTCTGGATGACAAGGTCTGTATTTTTCCCTTCATTCTTCTCAATGACATTTCTTAGCATACATCAATGCAAAGCTAAACCTAAGGTTAACATGCTAATTTGGGACTTACAAGAGAGATTCCATTTCTGTCTCTGCAACAAAACCTCCCTGCGAATTCAGGCAAATCACTTGTCCTCTCTCCATATCCTTTACTCACATGGTTTTTAAAAAAGGGTGCTTTATCACACTCTGTCCCTGATGATGTGTGTTTATGCAGATTTTTCCTAGCTTTGTTCAGAGCCTACAGCTGCTACGGTAAATGTTAGTAATAATAACATTAAGACCAAAAGCCTTTTTGGCACTAAAGATAAGTTGAAACAGCTGATTCCCCCCTGTATCTGTCCATTCTGAGGTCTCATCAACAACTGACCTTTACAGATTTCAATGTTATTTCTCCTTAAGCAAATATGTAAGGGAGCAACAACAGAAAAATACACAAAAAGCCAACTCAGGTCCCAGCTGTCATTAAAGATTGAACCAGTCTTGCATGATACAGGAGTTTACAGATTGCAATTAGCATATGGGGTTAAGCTCCTTCCAAAAGGCTGCAAGCAATTTATGCAAAGCCCTTTTCTTGTCAAATGTCTCAGCTTTTCTTGGAGGAAATTTTGACATTCAACCTCAGACAGTTTAAGCCTTCGAGCCTTCCAAGCCAGGTTCCCTTCCTCTGCCTCCTGTTTTGAGTGCTGTGGTGGGACACAGGCACAGATAATCCTTGTGCTGTCTCTGCAAGGGCTGACTTTTACCTGTAGGAACCACGGTGGAGCCCAGCAGGTCAGGCCTGTGTGTGTTTGGGGATTCATCCAACTCGTTGTGTGGTTGTAGTTGTGCTGTGCCACTTGCAAACACAGAGGAGGAAGATGAGGTCCCACATTTAGCATTTGGGAACTGTCTGGAGCAGTGCTAACAATTGGGATATGCTGTGACTGTGGTCCAGCATCTATCCAGTAAGATCCATGTTGTTGCTTAACATGGGCTTTGAGCAGTGAATCAGGAAATAGATAACAACACACCAGCTGCTGGGACAACCTGCTCTTACCCACTGACAGAGTTACTTGGCAGTAGCTCAATACCCCTCTCCTTTTGCAAGAGGCTTCTAGAAATCAAGAAAAAATGTACCAGTACCTGAGGGATATTCCAGGTGGTCCAGCATAGTGGAGAGACTCCCATGGCAATTTAAGCTGACCTAAGTTGGGACCACCCCAGTGCAGCTCCTCTTTACATTTCTTTCCCATTTAAAATGAAATTAAAATGAAAAACTAACCTGTTGCTGGGTCATTTTTTGGATAAGTCAGTTCCCTAAACCACCTTACTGCGTTGTTGAAGGAGTGCTGGGACCAGCACAAGCCACAGGGAGTTGAGAGCTGGGTGGGACGAAGGGAACAGAGTGACCATCTCTGACTGAAATGAATTTGCACATCTGTGAAACCACCCTCTTAAAAACAAGCAGGAGAGGGTATGGAACAGCCAGGGATGGTTTAGAGAATGGGGAGCAGAGCTGGGTGAAGGCTTTTGATATTTTTGATGTGGTTTAGCTGGTCCAGGAAACCTGAGCTGATAACTGTGTGCTGCACCCACTCAGGAAAATGCTACTGCATTTTAATGACACTCATGTGTTTGCATGACTCCAACAGTTGCTACCTCTGCATGAGCAAATACAGAGGAGTTTTATTTGAAGAGGCTGGAGAAGTGTTGTGACTAGAGGACAGGATTATTTCCTTTATTCTGTTTTTGCTTTTAAAAACTTTGCAGCTATGGTGATAGCTTAGAACTTCTTAAATAGAGTGTTTCTTAAACAGATGAAAGTGCAGATGTTCCCCCACCCTTGCTTACAGAAGCTTAAAAACTCATTTAAAGCTCTTCAAAGATTTACAACAAGCTTTGCAAATATTAATATTTGTGAATATTTTTGAAATCTCTCATAATGCTCAGTGTTACAGATGAATAGTTGCTTTGCGATCTCAAAAAAAACCAGAAAAAAAAATCCCCACAGATTTCTCTAATGCTCCATTTTGATTAAAGGTGAGATTCAGGCACACGTGTGTCTATTATTTATTGACTGAGCCTAACAGATGCTCGGCATCAGGCAGGAGGCACACCCTGTGATTTGTGTTTCTTTTTGATACACAAAACAACACTGGTTTCAGGTTTGACTACTCCCAGCCAGAGTGCTAAAGAATCCCATGCTTTGATTTCAAATTCAGGGATTGATACATGGGACAGGAACATGCCCCATGCCCAGCTCAACGTGCTTTATGACAGAGTTTTGGTAATGTAGCAAGGAAAATTTTAGGGATTTTTCAGCTGTGGGTCAGTCTCAGAGAGCATCAGCTCAGTAACACACATTCCCTGGATTACATTAACACATCATTGCTCTACTTGTGGGTGAGATCTGTGGCAGGAGCTGATAAAACTCTGCTCTGGGACTGATTTGCTCCTGGATTCCCATTTTGGCTGGGGTCTTGTTGAGTCGAGTGGTGTAGTTTAAAATTGAACAGTGCATCTCCATGTGTCTGGCAGGTGACATCCAGGTCCTTCTGGAATACCTGTGTCCTTCAGGTCCCTCGTGTCCAGAGAGGGGCAGTGGACCTGGTGAAGGGTCTGGAGCACAAGTTTGATGAGGAGTTGTTGAGGAAGCTGGGGGGACTCAGCCTGGAAAAAAGGAGGCTTAGGGGGAACCTCTTCACTCTCTACAACTCCCTAAAAGAGATGTTAGTGAGGTAGAGGTCGGTCTCTTCTCCCATGTAACAAGTGACAGGAACAGGGGAAATGGCCTGAAATGATGCCAGGAGAGGTTCAGGTTGGATAAAAGGAAAAAATTTCTTCATTGAAAGGCTGGTCAGACATTGGAACAGGATGCCCAGGGGAGTGGTAGAATCACCATCCCTGAAAGTGTTCCAAAATTTGTTGATGTGGCACTTGAGGACATGGCTTAGTGATGAACACAGTGGTGCTGGGTGAATGGTTGGACTCAATGATCTCAGAGTTCTTTCCAGCCTTAATGATTCTGTGATTCAGCAGCAGCAATTGGAGGTCAGTCACCAGGACCAGCTGGGAAGCACAGAGTCTCCTGAGTGCACCTGTGGGGTCAGAGGATACCTGTGTGTGCACAACTACTTCTAGCCCTCGCTTCAGATGTTGGGTAAATACCCAAATGTTGGTGTCCTAACTGACTCTCATCCTCTGAACAATTAGTTGGCTCCTTCTCCAGGCACAGGAAACGGTACAGAAATAGTTTTGATCCAACTGGCTGTTTAATGGCATAAAGTGTGACAAACAGAAAGGTTCTACTCAGCCTACAAGGTCCTGTTTCAAAAGGATCTTTGCTGCATCTGGCACAAATCTGCTCATATTAGAAGGGAAATGAGAGTTTCAGGCAGCAAGAAATACATCTTAGGCTCCAAAAAGAGCTGTAAATTAGGAACTGTGATCTTGTCTATGTGGACTGTGGCAGCTGGATGTGAATTTGGTTCTGCTGATGTTTTGAGGTGGCTTCAAGCTGTGTAGCTGGGTTAGCCCCGTGCTGGGCTTCAGCTAATGTATCCTGCATGGGAGCATGGTCACATCAGCCACAGCTACACAGCTTCCAGCTGGCACAGACTGGGAAAGCAGTGAACCCAGAGGCATCTTGGATGACAAAGATACTTCCCAGTTGCTTCTGAAGGTCTTTGGAGAGGAGATATGGTGTCTTTAAACTGTGCTGGTGGTGAGATCATCGTGGCAACAGGAAGAAATCTGAAGTGGCTGAACTGGCGATGGAGCCTCACAGGGAGATGTGAGTTGTAAACACTGGCAGGACCTGTCAGTAAGTTCTCTTAGAGGAAGAAAGATCCTTGTCAGCTGGACTGAGAGTGCTGTCATTAGGTGGTTATTAAGTCATTAGCTGAATTGGTTTGGGCAGGTTAGCAGTCACCTTCTAGTTAAAGCAAGGGGAAAAGTGCTCCAGACAGAACGACTCCCTCATCAGCCTGAAATCTGGCTGCAGGGAGCCCACTGTGCCTTAGACCTGCAAGGCTGGTGCAGGTGAAGATATAAAGCTGGCCAGCCTCAGGTTACCTGGGAGAAGCTCTGGGAGACACCTCTGCACTGTGTGGTGCCACAGGTTTGTGGTGCCTAAGGAATGTCACGGATCCCAGTGGTGTGTCCTGCTGTGATCAGAGAGCAAGGCTACCAGTGTCAGACCATCTCTGGATTCCCCACCCATGGAAGTGTTCCAGGCCAGGTTGGACGGGGCTCTGAGCAACCAGGTCTAGTAGCTGACATTTCTGGCCATGGCAGTGGGGTTGGAACTAGGTCATCTTTAATATCCCTTCCAACCCGAACCATTCTATGATTCTGGGATCTCTTTTTCTAGCTCATTTCTAATTTAACAACCCTCCTGCTTAGCCTGAATAGAATTTAAATCTTCATTTCAGTGAAGCGAAACATCTTCCTGGAAGCAAAAGAATATTGGGTAACAGTAGAAGTTTGTTGACATTTTAAGTGTATTGGGTTTCGAGAGGGTGAGACAGAAAAGAGTTGTGCAAGTATTTTACATAGACTGAGCTTTGGCCAACACAGGACTGATTCTGAGCACGTGTTTGTCAGCCCTGAAGGTGTTGTCTCCAGTTCTACCAGAGGTGCAGATTGCTTGTAGGCTGGTGGAAAGTGGTCTTGCCATCCTGTCAGTTTAGTTTCTCATGAGCACTGAGGCAGTTCTTGTTTCTCTGATGTTTGAATTTCCCTTCAGGAAGCCTTCATAGTGTCAGAAACAGAAAATATGGAAGTCATGCCTGTTTTTCCTTCAGAATCAGTGCATCAAGCAGGAGCTTAATCATTTTATTTTTCCAACTAATCTTCTCATGTTTTGAACCACACCTTCTTAAAATTCAAGTGAAGTTGAAATAGTGGTCAGAAGCCAAAAGAGGGAGCTGAGGGGTCAGACTCAAAGAGAAGGATCCGTGTCTTGGGAAAAGAATTGTCATTTTCTACAAGATTTCTAGCACTGCTTAAGCAATTCTGAATAAAGTTGATTGAAGTTGACCTGCAAGAAGCAGCAAGTTGGACTCAGTGATTCTTATGGGTCTCTTCCAACTTGAGATACTCTGTGATTCTATGACTGTGAATTAAGGACAGGAATTAACGCATGCAATCTGCCACAGCACTACCTGAATAATACAACATTGCACATCAGATCAAGTGTGTTTTCCTTCCCTTTAGGTGTCCCTGCAACTTAAGGATAAATAAAACTCGGTGTGGAATTTGGATTTTGTGGGTTTGTTTTGTTGTTTTTTTCTTTTCTCCTCAAGGCGATTTAGAAAATGGGCCTGTGGATGGGGAAGTTTATTTTAGGGGATTTTATTTTAGGGGCTTAAAAATACCTTGCATGGTTGAGTTCTATCCAAAAACAGCACATTACTCCATGTACTGAAGACATAGGCAGGTTTCATCACAGAAATGATTCCAAGAGAGTTTGCTGGCTCTCTGGCAAAGTGCTGGAAGATGCTATCTTCCTAAACAATGCAACAGATTAACTACAGCTGCTGGTTGTAGTTTCAGCCAAACATTCATTCACTGACAAATTCCTTTGACTGGAATAAAACGTTAAGAGAAATTGCAAGAAAAAAAATGGAAAAAGGAAGTTCAAACAAAATTAGACAACTGATGCCATTTGAGGGTTTTGCTTTTATATTTTTATCACAAGGGAGGAAGTGTAGGTGGTTAGTTTTCAAGGGTCTGATTCTTCTGAAGGAGGATTGGGGAAAGATCTGCTTAACCTGAAAAGAACCAAATGCCAAACCTGATAAATAAATATATTTTTCAGGGAGATTTTTTTATTTCAGTAGCAAACCTCTGTCCATTTTTAACCAGCTTCAGTATTTATCTGAATAGCGTTTTTCTACTTTTTCCTGTCCATCGTGCAAAGAGATGCTTCTCTTTTCTCTGAAGCCAGCAGCAGCCCACCAATAAAGAATGTTCCAGTCACTGCAACATCAAATTTTGGTCACATCCCTAAATTCACTGATTTAGGTGGGAGCTCTTTTGTACTTAATTTTTTGTTTACAGGATTAAGAACCTACCAATAATCTCCCACCCATTCCTAGGAAATAGACACCAATACATGAAGTTTCACCACATACTTGGGTCGCTGCTAAAAGCAACAGGATCTCTGGTTTGTCAGGTTCTTCAGAAAGGACATCACCAGATTCCAGCTCTTTCAGTCTGCATTGATTCTGCCCTTGGTTTGAAGAATAAAGATCTTAGCTTGCAAGGAATGTCCCTCAGAGGAAAAAATGTGCCTGTGTGGAAAGGGCTTATTTCTTATTCTTACTGACATTTTTGTATGAAAACCAAACCATTTGAGTAGGAAAGTGGCATAACCTGGCTCATAAAGACCATGCTGTTTCCTAAGAAAATAATGTTTTATAACTTTGGAAACTCAGAAGATGTGCCTTTGGCAGCTTCGTTGCCCTATAATGACAAAGTTTTAAAACAGCATAACGATAAAAACAAGAAATTCTGAGGAAGTTGCAGGGGGGGGGAAAAAAAGAAAAAAAAAAAGTGGGGAGAAAATAACTTTTTTTGCAGATATTTACAAGAAACTGTGCACAAATCCCAAACTGAAATGACACCAATGTACCTCTGTGCCTGGGCAATATGTTTGGCTTATACATAGGCATCAGCCCTGGGGCTATTATATCACTGTAAAGCTGAGAAAAGTAATTACTGTTTTCTAAACTGATTAACTGTTCCTTAATGTCAGTGCTTGGAGATTGATGCTGATTTAATCCTGTTATCTCTTTACCTCCAGAGGAAGTATGCGCTCCATTACAAGATTGCTCTCATCATAAACTACCTGGGGCACTGTATTTCAGTAGGGGCCCTTATAGTTGCCTTTATGCTTTTCTTGTGCTTGAGGTGAGTAATGTGTTTGCATGCTTCTAACTTCCATGGGTGACACTTACTGGGCTACTCAAGCCCTCTAATAACTCTGTTCAGGTCGTGTAGAGTCTTGAAAACGGGTCATGGCTTTGACACTCCATCCGTGGTTTCGTTGACTGACTAATGCATTGGATGAGCTGTGCTGGAGGCTTTTTTTTGTAGGAGCTAAAGCCTGTTTGTGTTCAGGAAGAGAAGTGTACATGATTTATTGATGCAGCAAAAAAAAATCCAGGGAGCACAGAGTGCTTCATCAAGGGAAACAGGGATCTGAGTGTGTAGAGTTGTAAGTTTTCAGGGCAAGCTTTTTTTTTTTTTTAATAAGGCAGCTCGTGATAACATAAGGCAGTTTGCATTCCCTCGTAGATAATGCCCAGATCTAAACCCAAGGAGATAGAACGAAATCTTGGCATTTTGCTTTGGGTTAATTTCTGGTTTTCTTTCATTAAAGTTTTCTTAGATAACAAGAGGAACGTCATTAGAAGAGCTTATTCACCACCAGTGCTCATGAAATTATGAATGCAAGTTGAGGAGACTGCATAGAAACACTTCCTGGCTCAGGGAACAGAAAGGAGTCTGGCAGGTCAAATGGATATGTCAGTTAAAGTTGAGTTGGGGCTTCAAGGAAAAGAGAAGGGACAGGAGGAAAGGAAAATTAGTGGAAAGTGACAGGTAGATGTGCATCAGTCATCATATATACTGTAGGCACACAGCCTGAGTCCCAGGAATATATTTTCAGGGAGTGGGTTTTTTCTGTATTATTTCTTGGATTACCTGACTGATATTTCTGTACTATTTGTGCTGTGTTGTCTGGGAAAGTTCAACCTGAACTTAAAACCCCATCCACTGGGTGCTATGCAATGAAAATCCTTGAGAAACAACTTGTCCTAATAGCAGAGTATACACTGCTGGTGGAGGACCCCTCTCCCCCTCTCCAGGTTTACAACATGATGATTGAGAGTGACCTCAGTGAAAGAATTAGTGTTTTCCCAGAGTGCAGCATCCCTACAAAGTCTTAGGCTGTCTTCCTTTTGAGCATTCCTAACAAGTTCTTTTCTACTAACAATAGGAAACTTCTTGCACTCCAGCATCTATAAACAGAATAATCTATGCTAATGGGAAGAAAAAAAACTTTAAAACATTCAATGGGAACTTTTATGATCCATCAATTTAAACATCCATTTCAAGCCTTCTACTGTGCATATAAAGCTAATTCCCATAGTGTTTGGAGACCTGAATTAATTTACGCTGAATACAGAATGCAAATTATTCATTGTAATTATATTCCCTGCTTTTATGCTGAATCTTTTATAAATGCCTGAGTAAATAACACAAAAACAATTAGAGAAGATGGTATAAATGCATCCAACTTCGAACACAGAACTGGCCCAGCTGATGTCTTTTGAATTGTTCTTCTGGTATTTAAACTTTGACTTTAAGATTTAAATTTTGCAGTCAGCTTCAGCATTAAAAACAGTTGAGTAGCAGCAATTAAGCACTTCCCTGTACATGCTGGGAATGCAGATAATCTGTCTTTTCAAATTCCCATTGTATCTTGCAAATAATGTCCAGTGTGCCACCAGTGTTAACCAGCATGAGATACCCCAGTGTCTGTCGAGCTGCATCTGTTTTCCAAAGTCCTAGAGATGCTCCAGTGAAGGCAGCCCAGATTCATGTTTCATCACAGGTTGCTGCTGTGCAAATTCTAAGTTATGCACATCTTCATCACACTTACTTCTTCTAAGTGCCCCAAGAACAAATCAGTTTTGATAATCAATTTCTATTATTTCAGGCTTTTTTTCCCCCCTGTTTTAGTATGGATGGAAGAAGGTGAAATGAGAGAATTCAGATAATTCCTGGTTAAAAAAAAATAAGTAGAAGACCCTGAAGGCTGGATCTGATTGTTCTACATCTTGGCCCAAAGTAGGAATCTGTCAGTTCCTTCTTCCTGCCCCACTCCATCCATCTACCTCACTCCAAGAGTGTCAACTGAGAGTGAAGATAGAAGAGACTTCCACAAATATTCAAGTCCTACAACTTCTCCATATTTTTATGTTTTTCACCCACCACCTGCTGGATTTTCCTTTGCTCTGTCAGTGCAGAGTCCCAAAGCAGTCCTGTCTGAAGGAGGAGACTGGAGCACACCTGCTGTGTTGGAACACAACTCTAGGAAGGCTGTGGGATCTCTCACACTGAGGGTTTTAAGAGCAGGTTGAATATTTGGCTGGCATGGCAAAGAGTATTTCTTTGGTGATGAGGTACTGAGGTGCTGTTGGAGATGAGCCTCACCATTACTGTTGCTGCTCCAGCCCAGGTTGCTGCTGCATTGATGGGAAGCTTTGTCCTCAGGTGTGATGAAGTGGGAAAGGAAAAGAACTGGATCTGGTTCCTATTATTCCAAATCTATTCTGTCATCCTGTCCTCAGTTCTGTTTTTCTTCAGTTTTTTATGCAACTTTCTGTCCTTCATTCACAACCCACTGAAATGTTCTCCTGCCCTAAAATCTAAGGAACCATACACCTATTTTGGGGGTGAGATGTCTCAGGTGCAGCAGCAGGTAAAAAAATCATCTGCCATTTGTGTTCATGAGACCCCCAACACAACTGGAAAGGGAAAAGAACTCAGCCAGGGCCTCTCTTGCTGTGAAGATCTATTCTAGTCTTGTTTTCTCCAGTTCTGTCAGATATGAACCAAACCTTTCTTGGCTGTGCAGTGAGAAATAAGCCAGTAAACACTTCATTTAGCACCTAAATAATAAAAGGTGATTTTTGTTGGCACTCTGACTGAATGCCAATGAGTCACTGAGGTAGCTCCTAAAGACCTAAGTCAACATTAGTTTCTCAAGGTCTAAATGTAGGTGGTCTTAAAATTGTGAGAGCCACGCTGTCTTTACCATGTGAAACAAAACAAGCTCAGAAACAAAAAGAAATACTCCAGGAAAAAATGAAGAATTTGTGCACAGTGTTCTGTAGAAGTGATTTGATCTCCAAGGCAGGATCTGAAGAGACTTGCTCAGGGCACTTCACATGGCATTGTTAAATGCACCCACACTGCTGTGAGTCTCATGGCCTGTATGTTCTCATTAAGAGCCAAGGCTTGATCCATCCATCAGGTGCACACAGACAATTCCCACTGACTCAGCCTCATCACCCCACTAAATCACATTCTTACACTAGTAAAGCAGAAATTTTCTGTAGGAGGAATCCTGTAAAGGATCAGTAGGAGGAGGAATCAGTAAAACCCATCAAGCTGAAGAAAAAAAATAATTAAAAAATCAAACAGGTCAAAATACTTATTCCTTTACTGTTGCTGATAATGCAGAGTCCCAAATTGCTTTGTTCTGGATTTTCCCTTGTTGGTGTGCTGTTATAGCAGCCTCTGAGGTGGAATGAGAGTCCTTTGTAAAACTCCTGACTTGTTATTAAACAACGTGCTGGCAATGGCCATCAGTGACCTGACTGGATTCAGTCAGAAGATGTTTTATTTGTGCAGTGGTGATCAAAGAAGTGGGGGAAGAAAGGTATTTGCTCTGGGAAGCATCTAAGTCCCTGCTGAGTTTTCAATCCAATAAAGGATGGTGCCAAAAGCAAGACAAGGCTGTAGATTAAAAATGACATGTCCTTCTGCACGGGTTGCTGGATAAAGGCAGCTGTAAAAAAGAACCAAACCCACAAACATTGTCATGATGTCTTTTTGTCACTAGTATGGTGGTAACAAAAGCAAGCTGAGGTTTTGAGGGAATTTTTGCTTTCCTATTGTCCCTAAATTAGCCTCTTTCTCTATTTTTTCTCACAGACCTGAGACAGTGTCCCTGTTCTTTTTTATGATTACATACAGATTTCCTAAATCCCACATACTGTTTTTCCCTAAGAGACTGAAACACTTTTTTCCTGAAACAACAGTCTTTTTTTTTTTCCCTTTTTGTTTTCTTCCCTAATCATCCCCCAGGGTTTAGGAGAGGAAAATCTACTTTCCAAGCTCCTTTGAACTGCCCCTTGGTCTTCAGTCTGGTGTGCAGTTGGTGAGCCTGCTGCTGCATGCCCCTGTTAGTAGGAATGGGAGAGTTTGATTAAATGATTTCTAGAAACCTGTCAGAAGACACGTAAAGCATCAATACAGAGCAGGTTCCATACAGCCAAGTGATCTGACACCTATCAGAACCTGGAGGCTGAGGATATATCGAGTGGGGAGGTGATCTGCACAATTAGCACTGGTTTGCAATTAAAGGGGATGTGCTGCAAGCTCCAGATCTAAGGCACAATCCTTCCATATGTTCCTTCTGTTGTGGAACAAGAGGAAAGAGCAAATCCCAGGACAGGGCATCAACTCACTGAATCCATGAGTTCATGTCTGTGCTCCATGTTCCCCCCTCATCTCTTGACTTCCCACCCAGCCAAGTTCAGTCTGTTCCATCTACCATTTAGAATGAAAGACATTTCACTAATGATTCAGAAACGTGGTGTTTTTTAAACTTCACAATAAATACCAGTGTGGGGTGTGTATACAGTGGGTGCAGTGGCTGTAGGTTTGGAGGCAGCTCTGTGTCCCACCCTGTGAGAGTCCACAATAAAGTTCACAAAGCAAGGCAGGAAAGAAAATGATGGAGTGTGTAAACAAGCACATATGCAGAGAGAAGGTTGTCTTTGAATAAACATCTGAAGTGCCTGTACTGCCTGAATCCGTGTGAAGTGTCTCATCACAGGGACTCAGAGAAAGGACAGAAACACTTTTGCTGTTGATTAACCTTAGGCCTTTGTCTTTGCTTTCCATTGCCTTTACTCACCCCCTCTCATGTCACATCTGTGGGACTTGTTCTTTAGCCTCTTATGGAGGCTAAAGAAGGTATAGAGCCTACCCCACACAAAAACCATAGAGGGCAGAGGCTCTCATGAAGTCCTGGAATAATACCAGTAATTAAAAGTGTTCCCAACTGTGTTCTTAAAATGTGAAAGGTTTCATAAGCTGCATCTGAAATAGCCTTGCAGAATGAAGGCTGCTGAGGAGTGTTATTGCTGCCTATAAATCCATCACCATTGGATAAACAGTAGAAACTGAAGAGCTACTTACAATCAAGGACGATGTCAGTGTAAGAAGAAATAGGTATAGATGCCCTACCAACAGATTTGTGCGTGGATATTAGAGGATAATTTCCAACCCACAGAGCAGAGGGGTCCAGAAGCAATGTAATAAAGGAAAAAATTGGAATTAAACTAGACTATCAGGAATTTATGAAGGGCTTTTACTCAACTACTTTCTTGACCTGAGGTTTGGAGGATCAGGAGGCCACTTCCTCTCCTGTGCTTGAAATATGTTACTACTGATATATTTCTGTTGTCGCCAAGATTTTGGCCATGAGGCAGCATTTTTGGAGATGGACACTAACTTGTTTGAATTCTGATAACAGAACTGCTCTGTGCAAGGTTTAGATCTCTGTTGACTGACAAGCTAAAACTGGTCTGTGCTCTGTGTTACTTCTGGTGATGATGGAGTGGTTTTGGGAACAGTGGAGAAAGCCTTGCAACTTTTCCAAGATTTCAGAGAAAGAAAGAAAGCCAAGTTTGGTCTTTACAGTTTAGATGTGAATCATGCTCAGGAGTGCAATTTACTTCAAAAAAAAAAAAACAAACACCACAAAAAAAAACCACAAAAAAACCCCACACACATTTCCTGAGTAATTTCTGGGAAGGAGAATCAGAGCAGGTGGTTTCAAGCTGATGTTTAGAGTTATGTACTAAAAATGCACCTGCAGCTGTTCAAGTCCTAAATGGTTCAATTTCAGTTTTTGTCCATGGAATTGCACATCGAGGTCCCTCACTGACTCCAGTGTAGATGCTCAGCACTCAGGCACCTTCTGGCTGATCTAAAAGATGATATAGGTGTGGGAGGGTGTCCAGAGAAGGGTTTTGGTGTAAGTGAGGCAGGAGAGGGTGAACAGCAGCATCAGTGTCTCAGACTTCTCTCCTTGGTTCATACACATGGTGTCTGCAAATGTAGATAATGCAATAAACATTGCTAATTGTATAATTGTATTAAGAGTAAAAACAAAAACAAACAAATGAGAAAACCACCACCAAAACATAACCCCTGCATTCCCAAGCTGGTAATTTAAATTAATTTTGTTTCCATATTTTGTTTTTAATAATCCCACAAGGGGATTACAATTGAGGGCATGCTGTGCACTTACATTTCCCAAACAGAAGCTCTGAGCCAGACCAACCACTAGTAGCAATTAGTGTCTGGCACTTCTGAAGTCCTGTTTCTGATTTGTGCAATCCAGCTGCAGTGGTCACTCTCCATTGAAAACATTCACCCTTCCACAGTGTGGATTGATAAGTACAACCTGTGGCTGCAGATAAACCCTGGAGGGCTCATGTACTGTGTTGCTGCTTCTATAAAGCTCAGCTCTTAGGAGGTACTAAAACCTGAGCTGCAAGCGGGTTTTTGCCCAAAAAAAAAAAGGTACTGTACAGCCCTGTTTTCTCTTTGGTTCAAAAATTACTGCCATCTGACCTCTGTTTAACAAAGCAAATTAGAGCAGAGCCCTAAATCTTTTTTTCTGCCATCTAAACCACAATCACATGCTACACTAAATGAAGTCATCTGTATCTTTGTCATTCCTGTGAAAACACAGAGGAATTTTCTCCAGTAGAAGAGCTGATGGCTCAGCCAATGCTGGAGTCTTGTTCTTAAACTGGAGTATGCACTGCCTGTTTCAATTAGCCCTTGTTTAACCATGTTAATCTCAGGACAACATCTCTCTTGTACACTGATAAAGTATCCCATAGTTATCCATGCCTTTCATAGGGATTTTGACGATGCCTTTGACCCCTGTTCACCAAGATTCCCAGGCAGACAGCACTGGGCACAAACACTGACAGTGAACACAGGCAGTCTGGAGCTGTCCTGCCTGTGCTCCTGTTGTGTGTTGTGTTGGCTGCATCCTTCCAGCCCCAGGAATGTCAGTGCTGTGAGCCTTTGTGTCTAATGCCCCATGTCCTGTGATTAACTGGCTTGAAGGCAGGAAAATGAAGCTTTGGAAAAGACAGTGGAGCACAGATGGTTCCACAAAGCCTTTATTTTTAGGGTCTCTGCACATCCTAAACATTAATGGAAGCTGCTGCTTCTCCTCTTCACCTGAGCATTTTGCTTCTATCCTCATAATAAAGCTGTTATTTTCTTCCAGGCTTGCTTTCTTCCCTTTCCCTTGCAACTGCCCCTTGCATTTCCTGTGGGAATATTTATATTCCCCCAGGCAGCTGCCACCAAGAAGCTGATTTTCCCTGCCAACCTCTCCAGCTGCTTTTCCCTTCTGTAGGCATTAGGAGTAGCAGAACACATGCACTGATGGAACATGAGCACACAGGGGAAACCATGAGAACCTCAGGGAAGGCTTCGATGTGGGTGAAAGCAAATAGGCCACGACAGGCACAGAGCCTGGGAAATAACTTGCTCTTAGATATTCTTCCCACTCCGTGCCATTTATGGCTTGTAGATGTGCTTTGACTGCCCTAGAAAAGGCTAAAGAGGGAAAATACTTTTTTAAGCGTTGTCCATCGTTCTTCCAGCTTTTTCAACAGTCATGGAATGGGAAAGACACCGGCAAAGTGCACTCATATTTCTCCTATCAACTGTTTTCAGAGAGACTTAGGGACAACAGTCTTAATTGAGCATCATTATTAATGGAACACTACATGAGTTAATAGAAGGTTTCCAAGCTGCTTTAATAAAGTTTTCATTTCCAATTATTTCTGTGCAGATGATTCCACTAATTCAGCGAGCTTTCAACCACGCTGGCACATTATTATGATTGCTAATGTTAATTGTTTGTGTCATGCTTTGAATCAGAAAACAGTAGTTCAGCAAATCCCAGAGGAAAAATACTGCTCTATGGATATAGTGAGGGAAAAAACAATAAATCAACAGAAACCTACTCTGAGTTTTACCAGGGCTATTTATAGATGTCCATTCCTAAATCAGTGAGGCCACCTCTACAGAAATAGTCAATAAGGTTTTCTTTCTGCCTTTTCAGATCTCATAATTTCTGAGAATGGATTTCAAAATGAATCATTTCAAAAGAATGGATTTTCTAATTCTCTGCTTTCTATGTCAAATTATACAATTGAGGTCATTTGGTGGAAATAATTAGCAGAGAGTCCTCTCTCTCCCAACAATCAAAAGCTCTTTCTACCCACCTCTTACCCAGGCTGCTGGAGAATTTTGCTTTTCTTTCTGCTTTGCTGCTGTTGTTCCTAATGTGGAACTTCTGACACCTGCCCACCAAGCAGCTCAGGATGTCAATGCTGGGATATCCAGTCAGGCAATGACATTTGGGCTTGAAATATGGTCTGTTTCTCAAATCAGCTAAAGAGGTCGTTATGTGTAATTTCCCACAAAACACCTGGCTTTTGATTTACTAATTAGGAAGGCCAAGAAGAAGTGAGTTTAATTGTTTAATTGCTTCTTTGTGTCCAGCCTGCTGCAGAGCTGACCCCAGTGCTCTGTGTGTGCAGGGGCTCCCAGGTCATCTCACCTGGTTTTGGCCACCACAGCCAGGGACGTGCTCTGGGATTCTGGATTCACTGGAATACACACATTTTCCTATAGACCCATAAAATCATTGAGTCCAACCATTAACCCAGCACTGCCAAGGCCACCACTAAACCGTGTCCCCAAGTGCCACATCTACACGTTTTTTGAACACTTCCAGGGATGGTGACTGCACAACTTCCCTGGGCAGTCTGTTCCAATGGCTAACTATTTTTTCAGTGAAGAAATTTTTCCTAATATCCAGTCTAAACCTCACCTGGTGCAACTTGAGGCCATTTCCTCTTGCCAGCCTCTGAATTTTGAGGGAATTCATTCATCCCAATCACAGTGCCTCTAGGAAAGCTCAATTCACTTAACTTAAAACACAGCTTAATGTGTTTTAAATTCCACCACCTGCCAGTTAATGTGATGGGAATTCCTTTTTGGCATTGCCTGTGAGGGCACTTATTGCTGTTCCTAGAGCACAGGCTTGTTTACTTTTCCACTCCACTGAGTGAAGCCTATAATTAATCAAGGAGAAAAGAACTGTGGGGCTCATTGTCACAGAAGACTGTTGCAACTGTTTAAGTTTTCAAAATGAGACAGGCCATTTTCCTGAATAGCAGGAGTATTTAAATTTAAAGTAAGGATTATAAATTTAAGTTACTTTCCATCTGCAAGAACCAGGAAAAGATCTGTGGAGGGCAAATTAGCCCTAGGAGTATTACCAGTTTTTTTCCTCAGGCTTTGAGATGAGTGAGCAGGACAAGGGTCAGCTCTGTCCTTTCACCAAACATTACCTGGGCTGCAGGTCTCCTGCTACTCACTAGTTTTGTTGCCCAGTTTGGGATGTGTCCTGCATTCACTGTCCATCTCAGACTCCAGCCTGGCTACACAGATAAACTCTAGGCACAGGTTAAGCTCCTGAGCCCAGTCAGAGCAGTCTCATGTGAATAGTGTCTGAACTGAGGAGACTTACCTCAGTCAGTATCTCTCCAGATGCTTTACACGTGCTAAATTCTGGTAATACCACCCACCAGCAGTGCTTGAAAATGAGAGCAGCTTTCTCAGGTGGCTGCCAAGAGATTGTTCCCTTGTTACACCGACTGAGCAGCAGTCCTGCACTGCTGTGCCTGCAGCCTCCACACAATTATGCTGCTGTTCCTCCCTCCCCACTACAAACCTGACACAGTTATTTCTCAAGCTTTCCCTGCCCTTGGCTATGAATTGCATTACTGCCACTGTGATTTCTGTGCTGGTGGTAGTTAGGAGACAGAAACAAGCAGAAACCATGGGCTCTGGGCTGTTTAGAAATAGAAATAAACTTTCAGTCTCCAGTTGACACTCTTACTAAAAGAAAAGGAAAAGAAAAAAAAGGACAAAACGTTAAAAGCGTTCTGTGCTTGGGGTCACATCACTGCCTGAGGTACTTAAAACTTTCAGATGTGTCTCTCAGCCTCTTCCTAATGGCTGTGTTAGCCCCAAAGACAGGAAGCTTTTGGGCAGGTGAAAGCACCTCCTTATCATCTGAAACACACACAGAGTGTCTCTAAGAGGGAATGAGGTGATGGTGTGAGGTTACTGGTACCCAAAGCATGGCTTTTCATAAAGGTAGTGGGACATGGGAGCCAACTGTCCCTGTTTCATGTCCAAAGCCAGGGCTTTGTGCTTCATTTTGGTCAATTCTAGCTGCTGGCCACATTCCTACTTTACTTAATTTTACACCAGGGACTCACCTTCCCTCAACATGTGGCTTTTTGAAAACAAAGAGTGCTTTGATCATAATTACCTGTAGAGCCTGGGGGTTCCCAGCACAGACCCTCTTGCTGTGAGTCCTACACAGACATCCCTAAAACTTTGAAGGATGCAGACTGATGGGCAAAGAACCAAACCCAGTAGGAACCAAAAAGGATCTGTTTTGTTGTTAGAGCTCTCAAAAGCAATTAATTTTATGTCAGTAACTCTACAGTTTGACCTAAATTTCCTCAGTTTTAGTCCCTTGCCTCCCTCTCCCCCCAGAAGCACTGTACAACCCCATCCCTTACTCTGCTAATCCCTGACCTGAAGGGAGTTAATCAAACATGTAGGTGAAGAGCAGCTGGAGGACATTTATGTGCAGAATGATCAAGAGAGAATGGACCTTATTAGCATGTTTCAAAACCTGTCCAGAGCCAGAGGGGGCTCAGCAGGACCACTAGTTCATTGCCTTGTTTCTTTGAAAGCCAAACCATGAACCTCAGCCTTTTGTTAGAAGTGAAATCTTCAAAGTGAAACGTGTCTGACATGTCCCCTGGTAGCACAGGTTACACTGAGAACAGAGTTTGGGGGGGTTTGCAGCTTAAACAAGATAGAATGGATCTGAGCAGCTGGAGAGTTGTTTTCCAAATTGACTCTACTCATGAGTCACCGAGGCTCTCAAAACCAAATTCCAATTTCATAATTGCAGCCTGAGTTGTTAAACTCAGAGGCTATTTTAACATTGACTTAGTAGGGTTATACTTCTCAGCATCTCTCTGTATCTGTTATGTGAAAGGGCTTCTGTTTGGTTTTTTTGCTGGATTGCTTGAAATCTCTGGGAGATTTGTGAGGCTGAAGGGCATAACAGAATTGCTTTTAGCCTTGAGACTGACTAATCTAGTCCTAGGAAAAGTGCAAATAGTGTCTTATGATATGAAAATAGTGTTTGTTATTTGAAAGACTGGCTTGTTTCTCATGCCAAAGACCTGAGGAAAGAGCAAAGTTGGTTCCTGGATTGTGCCTCTCTTTGCTGTCAGTGGGGTGAGCTGCAGCCAGTTCCAGCTGAGCAGGTTTGAGAACACCTCATTCTGCAGTTGTGCTGTGTTATTTGACAGCTTCCTTGGCAAGCAGGGAGACGGATACAGGAAATGCTGAATCCCAGGGAATGCACTGGCTGCTCGAACCCCTGTGGAAGTGATTTCGTAGTTGGAGTGTTTTTCATTTAGCTGAGAAAAGATCATTTAATTGAAGACTCTGTAACAGCAACGCTGCAACTTGGCACTTGTCTTCCTTTACCATTTCACAAAGAATGAGGAGAGAAATGTTCTGGTCTTGAATGACTGAGTCTGTAATGAGTAACTCTGTCTTGCTTCAGTCGTACTCTGGTTTCTGGCATCAGCATCCTGCACTGGCTGCCTCCTGGAGCCATTTCCAGCAGCAAACACTGTTTGAGATGTCCCCTCTTTTGTTTTATGGCACTGTGTCCCAGCTTATTGTAGCTCTGATTTTACATTGTGCTCTTATTTTACATTGCATCTGAATGGGGGCTGAGTAGAGACTAAAACCTGTCAAATATTTTCTGATGAAGGAGAATGTGCAGCTTTACCTTGTTTTAAAAAGCTTGTACAGCCAGCTAAACCCAGGACTGAGATCAGGCAGGCTGTGCTCTTATTGTATTAATTTTCAACTTCACACAGATGAGCCTCTTCAAGATCTAACCAAATATAAACTATTCCAGCTTTGGCACTCCATTGCAAATATTTGTCACCAAATGTCCTTTTGTGAGCAATGCAGCAGCTCCCAGGGCATCCTGGTTGTTCAGAGACTTTTATATCAGTTCTAGATGTTCCAGGAGTGAAGGAGAGGGGAGCAAAACCAATAACCAAGGATGAAATGACCATTTGAATATTTGGGTTTTTTCCCCAGTAGATCCTGTTTTGCTTGGTTGAATTGATTCTTGTCTAAGGGAGCTCCTTGTGTTATCAAGACAGATTGTTGTACATGGCTTTGCAAAAACATTTGAATCTCCTGATTCATAGTTTAAGAGAGGGATTGGAGGGAATAAACCAGGAGTAATTTTCAAATGAACAGAATTGACTTGTTTATTTTATATAACCATTAATATGTATGTGTCTACATTCACTATACATGTTGATTTAAATGTATTTCCCTGTTCAGGAGTATCAGATGCCTGAGGAATATTATCCACTGGAACTTGATCACTACATTCATCCTGAGGAATGTGATGTGGTTTCTGCTTCAAATGATAGATCACAACATACATGAAAGCAATGAAGTAAGTGCTTGGAGGTAGAATGTCTGTGCCATGGAGTTTGGGGGTGGGCAGGGATGCTGAGTTTGTTCAAATGATGGAAATATTACAAAAGGCACTTATTTACAGGCTCAAAGTGGCTTTGATGCAATTTCAAAAAGATGAAGTTCATTAAAATTAGTTTGGATTTGCTAGAGTTCCATTTATTTCCTCATTACTGAATATCAAAGCGTTTTTTAAAAAATTAAAATCCCGCCCAAAAGCTTTTCTCTTCATTGACCAGAGATGCTTCCAAATGTATATACTGTGAAATATAATATGATTCAAGACACTAAATTCAGTGGTTCCTGAACATTTTTGTGAGAGCATCTTGATCTGCACCTCTGTAGGGAAAACATTCATTCCATAGGGCAACAGCTCTATGAGCAGGTACAGAAAGAATTGATTTTGCTGTTGAGGCTCCAAGTCAGCTACTTTGTCTGATGACAGTGGGCACCCTGCTCCCTAAAGTCAGTGGGTCTCCCAGGAAAATAAGAAATGAGGCCTTAAGCAGTACAATTTTTGCTTGTTGTTATCTTTATGGATGGGGTTTTTTTTACAAAATTCTGTTTTTCTGCTAATCCCTTCTTCGCCATGCTGGCCTTGAGGATGAAGTTCTGTGGTATGAGCTGCATCCAGCAATAACTCCCTGTCACTGAATCCAGGGATCCAAATGCTTCATTGCAGCTCCTGCTGCTTCTTTTGCACTTGCTCTATTCCTTTTCTTAATCCCTTGTGAATGACTGAACTCTTGGAGACTGAACTCAAGCTGGTTGGAGAACTAAACCAGACATCAAAAAAGCCAGGAGGAGTTTTCTGTTGGCATAGCTGTCCAAGTCAGCTAAAAATGGGAAGGCTGAGGGGGGACAGAAGTGTGGCATCTTATTTGCATGGCACTGAGCACTCCAGAAATACAGTAGGACACCATGCTCCCCTCTCTGTTACTCTCCATGTTAGTTCTTGTTCACTCAAGTAACTCCCCAACTGCTTGTCTGAGTGAGACAGTGAGTCAGTTCCTGTGTAAGTACAGGAATCACAGAACCATGGAATGCTTTGGGTTGTGAGGGACCTTAAATATCACCCTGTTCCAACCCCCCAGAAGGGACACCTCCCACTATCCCAGGTTGCTCCAACCTGGCCTTGGACACTTCCAGGGATGGGGCAGCCACAGCTTCTCTGCCCAACCTGTGCCAGGGCCTCCCCACCCTCACAGGGAAGAATTTCTTCTAATATCTGATCATACCTTCTGTCAGTTTGAAGCCATTCCCCCTTGTCCTGTCAAAGACACCAAGGTAATGCCTCTCCCTTTTTAGTCACTCATCACCCCCAGTAGTACAAGGATTTCAGAGTGGAATGAAAACATCCACTCCAAAGAAAAAAGCATTTTTCTTTACTTTCTCGGAGAATAATTCTACTTTTCCTTGACAATTAGTTCTTATATAGTCCCTTGGTAGGGTATTTTACTGTTCTCTTTCCCTGCTAATATTCTTATAGTTGATTATTCTCAACTGTCCCCTGATATTTAGCCCCATAATCAAGAATAAAGAGTCCTACAAACACACGTACACACACCCATTCTTCATAATCTCTCTTTGGAAGGCAGATGGACTAAAATGCCTGTAGATTTTGAGCTGAATCCATAGCTGCTGTCAGTCATGGTTCCACATGGTTCTACTCATGTGGGAACTGATCCTGTGGAAATGGAAAACCACCCCAGGAGCCTGGATTATCCATTCATTTTAGTGTCAGCTGGGCATTCATCATCCTTGATTAACTTTTCAAATGTAAGATTTGACATCTGAACTTCAAGCCCATATACTTTGGGAAAACAAATAGTAAAATCATTAGTACCTAGATAAAGAAGTCTATGCATAAATCTCCATTATTATTCATTCAGATGCTCCTTTGAGGAAAATGTAGCTTCTATTAATTCAGTGTTTGCTTTGTCTGTGTTTCTGGCATTTTTAGACTCCAGAAGATGATGTGTGAGCTTTATGGTGAGCAGTTTTATGCTGCATGACTTACTCTCATGACACTGCTGCAAATCTTAATACAGATTTTTACACTTATTTAGGAAAAATCTGTTGGAGACAAGCACTCAAATGCCTTTTACAATGTGACCACAAGGTGCCAAGGAAAATATAAACCTGCAAATATAAGGACAGATCCTCCCATGCCCCAGTTTTCATTAACTCATCTTTTTTCTGCACAATGCTGCAGTCTTTTTGAGAAGGTGCTGTATACAAGCTTAGTGATAACTTAGTTATGTTATTGTGTTGTACCAAAATAACACCACCAAAATCAATGGGAACAACACCATTTATGCTGGTTACTGATGTGTTCTCTTCTGTGCTGACCCATGGAGATTAAATAACACAGTTACAGAAGCACCAGAGACTCAATGTGGAAATGTTTTGCATGAGATTATAGTGCTTGTAAAAAAAAACAGGAGGGGAATTGGTGAATGTGTTTGTGGCTAAATGTGGAAACTTGTGGGGATCAAGAATCCTCAGTCAAATAAACCAAAAGGTATAAATTAATGAGTTCTGCAAATTTGGTTTATTATTCAATGCCAATAAATCCACAATTCCGAAGGCAATTGCTCAAAATTTGTTTTATTTCGGTCTCCAATGGAAATGATGCAGAAGGAGATCTCACCACCACTGTTGTCTGTATCTGTTCCAGTATCTTCCCAATCCAGCTGCACTCAGTTCTGACACTCAGATATAATTGTTTTATACAATTCTTCAGAAAATGGGCAGCTGTGAAAAGGACAAAAACTGTGTGTTGTGAGATATATAAGTGAACAAGAGTTTATATGAAAAATACATATAAATGCACAACATCAGAGCATTTATATGGGATTGAGGCCACAAGGAAAGATTTAATTCATGCTTATACAAAAAAATCAAATCTGAGAGTTAGTCTTATTAGCTTAGAGGTCACTCAGTAATGGATCCAAAATATTTGGTTTGTGTAGGCCAAAAATAGGGTTATGGATTTTTTGCTTGTGTGTTTATGGCTTAATTTACATTTACTCAGGCTAAGATGGGAGGAGAAGAAAGAAAATTTAATTTGGTTTAAACAAAATCTTGAAAATAGAATGTTTAATTTTATTCTGAGTTTCTTGGGGGATTTTAATCTTATTTTATTGATGAAGCCAAACTAAATTTCAAATATTAACTAAATAATAGTTAATATTGAGATATTATAGAGTATCTCTGAGTTAATATGGAGATGAAAGCTTTAACACATACACAAGATTTCTTTTTTTTATTTACATTCAATAAACAGAAGTAATCACAACTTGTGAATGGGCTGTCACTTTTTAACTGTGTTTCTTGCCCAAGGTATTCTTAGTCCCCAGAATTTTTCTGGGCTTGGTAGTGCATCTGCTGCTCTGTTGACTCTCTAGAGACCATCAATACCTCATGCACGTGAATGCTGAAATAAAATTAACCAAGGATCAAAAGTTTCAGTAGAGTTAATTAAAAGGCTGAAGAGTGATGAGCCCAAAATGACAGCAGTGGTGGCAGTGATCACAGGTAATTTGTGTCCTGCTGCAGGGAATATGCTCAATGTTTGCTTGGCCAGCAAGAAATTTTCCCAGGCTTCTGTGTGTAGCACTATTGAAATTGCCATTGTTTCCTTGTGGTTTAGTGGTGTGGTGTTACCACCTGCCCCTGTGGAGCTGACTGTGCATCCACAGCCGTGCTCTCCCTCACAGCCCCTCGGAGAGGATGCCTGTGCTCACACACCAAGTCTGAGCAGAAATTCCTGCTGAGGTTATGGCAAAATTCAGGGATGATGTGTGACGTGGTGTGACAGAGAATGAAGGACTGATGGCAGGCACGAGGAGGACAAAGTAACTGATAATAAAAACATACCTTTAAAGTGGTTTTTTTTCCTAAGTGTTCTTTCCTTCAGTGAAAATGAAGCCAGACCAAGAGATACACTTTTATCTTGTGTTACCTTTGAATTGCTCAGCAGGTGAGTTATCTGCCTCAGATATGCTTAGACTCTCATGTCACCTCTGGGTACAAACCTAGGACATGGCTGTACCTCTGAAAGACCATCTGTGGTTAAATTACCTGTTCCTCTTCTCTCCTTTCTACAAACCTGCTTCTCACACTGCTTGGAGGCTGTTGCTGTGGATGTGCCTTATGGCATGTTAACTTCCCAGACGTGTTTGGATACAGGAGGTCCTGTGCTTGGTGGTCAAAACCAGACTCAGCAGAAGGTCACAGATGTAGCTGTGAGTTCCCAACAGCACCTAAGACATTGTGATTCCAAGTCACAGGAAAAATCTGCCTTCCAAGATAAATTCTACCATCGATTTTTGCAGGAATAACAAAACACAGAATCTTTTAAATGTTCTCACGATGATTTTAAAATATGGCTTTCTGTTTCCATCCCAGCCCTGGTGTCGATGTATTACAACTGTCTACAATTATTTTGTGGTGACCAACTTCTTCTGGATGTTTGTGGAAGGCTGCTACTTACACACTGCCATAGTGATGACTTACTCCACAGATAAGCTGAGGAAATGGGTCTTTCTCTTCATAGGATGGTGTAAGTGACTTCTGTGTTTGAAATGGTGTTATGTGGTACCTGACATTAAAGTGTTAAAGAAAAGAGCAGCAAGAATAAACTTTAAAAATCCCCCTGGGGTGAAATATGACATTCAGACCCAACTGTGTCAAAACAACATGAGATCATGTTGAATTCTTCACTGTGGTGATGACATAAAGCCTAACAGGTTATGATGGTTTTATTTCCTCATCCTCAGGGACCTGGTGTTCAGGAAAGAAAGAGAACTCAGCATTCTGGGAATGCAGTAGTTCATACCACATCCCTTTCATACCACATCCCTTCCACTGCAATCAGCAAAGCAGTGATCACAACCCCTCCTACACTGCTGTTCAACACAGAAAAGGCACTGTCTATGCCCAGTGGACCACTCAGTCTCAAGAGACACTTCTGAGTGGGGAGCTGACTAGAAGAGAAGCCTAATTATCTGCTAGCCCAGTCTTTTGGACTGCTGAGGGATTCATTCCTCAAAAACAGCCTTTAAAATCTGGCCTTGTGTCATCTTTGTGATATCCTTGTGGCTGCTCAAAGACTCTGCTTTGGTAAGGCTGCCTTTGGGATACTGTGGTCAGTTCTGGTTTCTTAGGTCAAAAAGGGACGTAGAAAGACTGGAGATTATCCAGTAAAAGACTGGATGTTCAAGGATCTAGAGGACACGACCTGGAAGTGAGGCTGAAGGACCTGAGTTTGTTTAATCTGGCAAAGAGGAAGCCAAGGAGGGGTCTGTGAGATACCAAGAATGATTTAAAAGATAATTACAAAGATGATGGAGGCAAATTCTTCTTGGTAATAGCAGATGTTGTAAGGAGGGACAATGGGCACAAATTGTAGACTGTGAGGTTCCAGTTGGACATTAAGAAATGGAAAATGTACCAAAAGGTGGTGCAACACTGGAACAAATTACATAAGAGCTGTGAAATATCTGCCCCTTCAGTTATTGAAAATTCGCCCTGGCTGAGGTGGGTTAGTTGATAGTTAGTTAGTTAGTTAGTTTTTTTTTTTTTTTTTTTTGCGAAATTGGAGTGGACACCTTCAGAAGTCCTTTCCAACCATCATCTCCATGTTTTGAACTTGCTAAGGAGATGTTTGGCAAGACAAGCCCCCTGCAGGCAGCTTGTTCACTTGAAGGCAAATTCTGAGATCAAATAGAACTCGTGAATTTGTCAGTTCTTTTTGTTGAAAGGAGAAAGGTGGAAAAAAGTCACCAGTACTCTCTATTCTGAAAGTAGAATGACATTTTTTTCAGAAATGCCTTTCTCTGAGAACTTTACAGAAGTAATTGAACTGCTGTTCTGAAGGCAGAAACAGCCTTTGAAACAAAATGTGTCATTCAATCCAAACTAAAATGGGAGGAAGAGGAGTTGTAGTAGAAAGGAAATGTTTATGTGGGGAATTGATTCAATGTTTATCCCCAGTATTTTTCAATTCTTTCACCAAACTGGAAAATCAGCAGCTTACACAGCTCTCACAGATCCACAGACTGGTTTGATCTCTCATATTTTCCCTCCTCCCTCTTTCAGAGCCCTCTGGGTGTCTCATTAATAATATAGGAATGGTGTGAGTCGATTATACTTTTCCCTCACCCTTTTGGGTGCTTTCTGGCTCTGCTCCCATGCACTTTTTTTTTTTTTTTTTTTTGCTAATCTCAAATCCCTGTTCTTTGCTTCAAAAGGAAAAGTAAAATGTTTTCCTCCAGGAGAAAGGACAGGGCTACATTTTGTCTGCTCATGCCCAGCAAGAACATGGGAAAACAAGTGCTCCAGACCCTTTTAGTCAGTGGTGAACAAGGTGGAAGACAACACAATCCCTTGAAGGGCACAAAAGCCACCAGGGATGGTGGGGCAGGAGATCAGAGCTGCACTGTACTTCTTGCTGAGGTTAAAGGGGACCACTTTGCAATTCAGTCCCATCCTTTCTGTGTTATGGTTCTCTTTCCATGCTGCTTCATCTCTTTAAAACCTCCATTTTCCACAGAAGAGACAAAGCTACACTGTGTTCTACATGAGGGTTTAAGTCTTGTTACATCCAGTGTGAAAGAGGTAGATAATAGTGAGGGACACTGAATCTTGACCTCTGTTCTTAGAGTATTTCACCCTAGAGTAGCAGTGATTAGAGGGACATGAACCTGGAGTTTGGAATGAGGGATGGAGCTGTCAAGGCTTGTCTTGTTGTTTGGTTTTTCCTGAGGTGACAGGGGAAATGGAGAGGGGAAACTCTCCTCCTATTTTGACATCAATCCAGTCCTTGCCTGGATGAAAAAATTCCTGTTTTCTCCAGGAGGTCTGTGTCAAAAGGACATTTACTCTTCCTCACTTCCAGTTTCCTCCTCCAGCAAATCCCCTTCAAACCAGCTGGACTGAGAAGGCTCAAGACAAGCAAACCCCTGGTGTAACAGTGGAGCTGGAAAGCAAAGGAAATGGCAGTGCTGGGACATTAAATGTACAAATACACCTCATCTACTACACTGGGAAGCACTACAGTAGCAGCTTCTGGGTACAACTGAGAAAGCAAACCCAGAAACAAAATGCATGGCCTTGACAAGAGCTCACACACACACAGAAAGCACATCACACATGTTAGAGAGTGGAATGATGTCTATAGAGTTAAGAGCAGCTGGATCCTTTAGGAGAAGGAAGAAAAAAAAGATTTGTTCTGATATTGCAAGATATCAAGGGATTCTTTCTCGTAATCTATTTACATAGGGAGACTCAACTCAAAAAAATTGTTGAAAATTTTGAAAATGTGGTTCATCCAAGATCCCAGTAAGTTTACAAGCTTCTTGCTGCCTGGGAAATAAAAGTCTGAGCACCCACCTCCAAGTCCTCTCTTTAAGATTTTGCTGTATCAACTGCAGGAAAATGAAAAGGGATCAAAATTGCCTTTAAGTCAGCCAGAATTGCTCTATTCACTTATATAGAAATACAGTTACATATCTGCATTTGTTAAAGTTTTTGTGAACTTTTCCTTCTGATACTAGAATTTTGTTGAGATGATCCTTTTTTTATTTATACATTTAGAGGTCTTAGCATCATGATATCTCAAGGATACCAAGACAGGACCACTTGTACTTCGAGCCTTCCAGTTCATTAACTAAGACTCTCCTCACACAAATCTGAATTTCCATTGGAACCATAGATACATACATCCATACATCCATCCATGACTAACTCCTGCTTTTTTTGCTCCTGCAGGTATTCCTTGTCCAATCATCATTGCCTGGGCCATTGGCAAGCTCTATTATGAAAATGAACAGTAAGTGATGTTAATATTTGTGTCGTGATATTAATATGTGTGTGTAAATATTAATACTTATGTGGCTGTCTAAATAAATTAAGAAGTTCCTGCACATCCAAACTGTATCCCTGTACTCTTCCCAGTGTCCCTGCTTCCACCTGCTGTGCATTTCCTTCTTACTGCTCAGTTTGAGGAGCAGCTCCCCGTTCAGCCAGGCCAGTTTCCTGCCTGTCCTGCCCAATTTCTCACACATGGGGATGGAAAGCTCTTGTGCTCTAGGAAAACTGAGCTTAAAGAGCTGCCAGCTCTGATCAGCTCCACTGTCCCTAAGGCTTTCCCAAGGGATCTCATCCACTAATTCTTTAAGCAGCTGGAAGTTCATCTTCTAAAGTTCAGGGTCCTGACTTTGCTCTTTGCCAGAGCATTTGTCCATTTGTCGTGGCCTCTGGGGAAATCCTGTGTAATTCCCACATGAGGTCAGACCCAGGAATCTGGATACTTGCAGAAAACATGTACTTGCCTGCAGCTTCCAAGACTCTTGGGCTGTCCCAGTGGACAGCCCAAAATTCAGGACAAAAATGGGAAACTTGTGTTGTTCATCTTAGTATCCACTTCAGCTGTAACTGGAGTTGTTTGGAGGTTGAACTGAGGTTCGAGCTGTGCAGCTCATCGTAGTTTAAAAGCTCGAAACAGCACACAGAAAGTATGTTAAGAAAATGCTTCAACCAACTTCCTAATTTTTTTCATTTTTGTATAGAATAGAGACCGTTTTCTTCATAGTGAGGCAACTATAATTGGCACTGTGGCAGATATCCTGTCTGGGATTTATCAGTTCTTTAGCAAAACATGGCAACTCTGAAAAAAGTGCTGTTAAATCGCAATTAAAAAACCCACACAAATGATTAGGAATTATTGTAGTAATTTTATTGATGGGCAGTTTTGTTAAGGGGAAGAATATTAGTAAGGTCTAATTAACAACAATGATAAAACCAGTGGTGGGTTTGGTTATATAAAAAGCTATAAGAGAACCATGAAGAATATTAATTAGTGCTATTCAATAGAAGCATGTTTAGATATTTGAGTCTTATCAGAACTGTCTTCCTAAATTGTCCTCTTCAATATTCAGGGAGTGTTTGTTTATTGTTCCAGATGTGAAAAAAAAGGAAAAAAAATACAGGCTAAATGGCTTTTACTTCACACAAATGGAATTAAACTGATGCACCAAGTAACTGTCAGTGATTTAAGTTTCTCTTTTTGCGTTTAGACAAATGTGCAGTGATGATTTTATTGCAGAAATAATGCCTTGTGTTGGATTTGAAGACTTCAGATGTCAGACAGTTTGCAATATCTCAGCCAAGGTCCCAGTTTGAACAACTGGACTGTAAATATGAAATACTGCTGATCCAATGCAGACATTTGTAATGTCACTGGCAAATAACTGTCCTCTCACTGTTACCTGATTTATTTGGTATATTAGGAATATTTAGATTACAGTGTTACGGGTCTGGTTTATAGCCTAAGGAGATGAACACCAACCTAAAAACCTGTTTTGGGGGATTTTTTCTACCTACAAAAGGAACTTAGACCATCAGCTGCCCTGTAAGGCTTGTGTTGTGAAGGTCTTATCTTTGGCCACAACCAGATTTCCTCAAACTGTGTGAAAGTGTGTGAATGAAGACACATGATGCTTCACTCAATGCAACCTTCATCTAATACTGGGCTTCAGATAATAAATTCTGGTCTTTAATATGGTCTTCCAGCTAAGAAATATTTAAATTCAAAAGAACAATGAGCAGCTTTTACCTGGGAACCTCATCAGTGCTCCATGAGCACCGTCCCAAATTCTTTGCTGACTTTTTCTAGCCCACTAAGTTCTGCCACATTTCTCACTCTCCTTGTTAGTCCCTCTGCTAGAATCCTCTGCAAGAACAGCCAGCTTCCCAGAAACTCCTCTTCTAACAGCTCTCAGTTCTCATGAGTTTCAGGCAATATGAAAAAGTTGTCCCAAAATACCCTTCAAAATCTTCTCTCAGACATAGGTCTTGCAAGTTCTGGAAAGCTGTGTTTCCTGCCTTGGCATATCTTGTAATTAATTTTTCTTCATATCTTTCCATCTACATAAGGGGAAAAAAGATAAAAAAAAAAAAAAAGCCAGTTTCATTCATTTAAGGCTGCCCTGGGAATTCTTCTTGGATGGTAACTTGGCTGGAGGAAGTACCTTATTCCAAGTCCTGCTCTCATCACCAAATCTTGGAAGATTAGTTACAAAATTACCAATTTACACTAATTTGCAGCCAAAGCACCAGGGAGTAACAGATATGTTTTGTATTTCTAAAATATTCAAAGCTCACGCATTCATTTGGAATTTAAAAGATGCAGGAATTGAACCAAGAAAAGACAAACAATTGTGTGATACTGAACTGTGTTTCTAGATAACAGCTACATATCTTAACATTGCTGCCCAGTTGAAATGGGCAACCAGCTCCTTCTGTTTTAGCAAACAGCACATTTTGGAGAAAGGCTTTGAGGGCACTATGTGATCCATAGGAATTCCATCTGAACCTTAGCTTTCCTAATCTCAGTTTATTTGCCCTGAACTCAGAAGGTTGTGTTTTACAGACTGCAACCTCTTGGAGGCAACGTTTTATATCTTGCTTCTTGTAAAAGTGTAACTCTGTCTCTACAGTCTCCTTGGCACAGGAATTGCCCTTGTTTTCATGTCTCCAGTGGCACTAAATTATCATTTCTCACAAGGCAAACATAAGGAAGGCATCATTTTTGCTGTTACGTGGTGTCCATGACAGGGAAGAAAACTCTCAGACCCTTGAACTCCAAAATTTACTTCCTAAGGGATCTGGCTCCAATGATCTAAACCTTAAGGAATTATGATAGCAAAGTTGTCTCTGCTGGGTGGAATCCTGGATCCAAACCACGTGGCTCTATATGTAATATTAAATTAGCTGGGCCTGGGTTAATTCCTGGGGATGGAGTCCAAATAGCATGGAGTAATTCACATCTATATTATTAAACCTTCTTGGCCTTTAAATCTGGGTAGCTGCAGTTTGTGGACTATCGGGAATGTCCTCTGGCTCATTCCAGCTCCAGATTTGTTACCCAGGAATAGTTTAGGAGTTGTCTATTGCTTTGCCTGGACCAAAACTGCACCAAGGAAAATGTAATGGTGTGATTGAGTTCAGACCTCAGCCCAGTTTATAACTCATTTACCAACATAAAGACAACAGATTTATTACTCTTAGCTAAGAGAATGAAGTGAGTGTCAGTATGGGCTGCTGCAAAGTCACAGGGTTAGTCTGTTGTATAACACAGCAGGGAGAAAAACACTTGGAATTAATAGAAGTAAAAGTCAAGCCAGTGGTCAGTCACATGTGAAACATCCAGGCTCTCTTCTCCTTGGAGCCATTCAGTTTACCTGGTTTCACTTGCCTTGGGTTGATTTCCCCTTTGGAGCTTCAAATGATGACTCTCTACTCTCTGGGTTTGGTGGTCATGGATTCAGAGAATCATCAAGGGTTTGGAAAAGACCTCTAAGATCTTGGAGTCCAGCCATTGACCCAACACTGCCAGGTCCACCACTAAACCATATCCCCAAGTGCCACATCTACATGTTTTTTTGAACACTTCCAGGAATGGTGACTCCATCATTGGAGTCCCCAGTGGTCCCCAGATTGATTCAAAGCCAATGGAATTACTCTTTTTTCATCCAATATCTTACTTAGACGACATTTCCATGCAGCTTGAGACATATTTGCTGAAAGTAACAGGCACTTTGTGGAATGTGTGTGTCTCTGGGCACTGCACAACTTAAGAGTTGGGGTTTTTTCTTACACAGAATATTTCTTTCTTTCATCCCTTTCTCAGACATGTCCTGCATCAACCTTATAGCAGGTTCTCACATTTCTTGGAAATACTTACATAGGCAATAGCCAAAACCATAGTGGGAGCATGAATGTTATAATGGGAGGGGAAAATGAGGCTCAGATTTGTGTCCAACAACAGGTGCTTTTTAGCAGAAAACTCAATTACTTGCTGCCTATTTATATATGATGGAACAATGCAGGGAATAAAGGAACACCTCTCTACAGTGTCCTTCATACTGCAGTGTGAAAGAAGTGAGTTTACCTTTATATGTGATTTTCTTACTTGTTTTGTTTCTTACAGGTGCTGGTTTGGAAAAGAGCCAGGGAAATATATTGACTACATATATCAAGGGCCAGTGATTCTTGTCCTTCTGGTGAGTGTTTATGTGGGTGGAAGGACAGTGCCATCTTCCCTTGAGAGATAATTCAACAGAGCTCTCTGAGGTTCCACGTATTTTTATGCAAAATAAGACACAAACAAGGTCAAACTCTTCAGATGTTCTCTGAAGTTGCCACAGTAGTTAACACTGCAAGTCACAATTGAAGTGATCTGGTTTTCCTTGATCTTAGGCCATTCATTCCTCCTCCCTCTGTCATGTTGTTTGCTTTTGTACCATTTGTTTTGAGATGTGGGAAGGCAAAAATGTTCAAAAACAGGAGGTACATTACAGTATCTGCTCATCCACATGAGGTTCTTGACAACTAGAGCAAATCTGTTTTCAAGAGCAAATCTGCCATTCACATTGTTTAGAAAAATGTAATAATCATGGTTGGGAATTGCATCTCCTGGTACAGTCACCTCCATTTTCGACATCCCCATCATTGCTGTGTGTTTGTTTTTAGCTTTCCTGTTGTTAAGTTTCCTTTTCAGGGCCGCCTACACTTACCAGGCTGTTTGTCTGTTTACCCAACACTGTCTGCTGTGCCAACAAAGAGCAGGCAGGGGAAGAAGGAAACTCATTCATAAACCATTTTAAGCCTTTAACTGAAGGGCAGTGGTGCTTTCCCAGAAAATACTGAGTGTGGATAAAAAATACCAGTGCTATTAGAATGGGCAGCACTGAAAAACCCGATTCTACTCTTCCAGGCAGATGTCCCAACAGAGAATTCCCTTGGCTCAGTGGGTTCCCTTCTCTTAGGGAACCAAGACTCAGTACAGCTGTCCCTGGGCCATTCCAATCCCCATGGAGAAGGTGTAAAGGCTCCAGAACAGGCAGTGCTTCCAGCTTTTCAAGGCTAAGAGGTCTCATTCTCTCACCTTGTCATTACCATGTTCATGTGATTGAGCATGAAAAAAAGCTTTCCTGTTGCCTAGGAAACCAACTATTAATCTGAATGTGTGCTGAGATCAGGAGAGGTAATTTCTGTATGAATCGTTAAAATGGAGCAAGCAGATCATATCATGCTCACCTGAAAAGAGAAAAAAAACATAGTAGGGGTCTGTTTTGATGTAAAAATTCTTGTCTTTAAGTTCTGAGGAGAGAAATAGTGTGATACACACAATATCATTTGTGTCACTAAGGGAGCCATCCCAAGAACACAAACAGCCTCACAGTGAGTTAACTCACTGATACAGTGATAAATCCTGTTTGGACAACACAAGGTGGGAGGTTTGTGGTACTCAGAGCATTTGGGTTTCACATCACTCCCTAGAAGTCTGTGAATCTGTGCATCTACCATAACCCCTTTAGTCCACAAGATGTGTAAAATCCTTGGGCAGCACCTCTAGCAGATACTATAGGTAGAGTCCTGAAAACAGCTTTCTTTTCCCCAGAACAGCAATTTCTGTTTAAAGACCCCAAAGAGACCCAGAATATGTAGCTGGGGGCTGCCTCTATAAAAAGGTCATTATATCTCACTCTAATTTAGAACAGCCTTGAGACCCCTCTAAACTGAGGCAGCAACTAAACAGCCCTGACCTGACACTGGGTTTTGAATCTTCCTACCTTGGGCTGCCTGCACTTGAGCTCTAATTAAAACACTAATGAGATAACAGCAGTAATTGCACTGTGGGGTGGAAAGCAGCTGATAGAATTTAGAGAAGTAACAGAAGGACAAGCCCTTCCTCCCCTCACCTCACCCTTCATCCCATCAAAAAGCACCACGGTGGGAGGAGAAGAGCTCTCTGGAAACAAAATCTACAAGGCAAATCTAAAACTGTTACAACACACTCCTGTTTGCTAAAATGTCGTCTGCCTCCCTCCCCCCCTTTTTTTTCAATTACATGTGGGTTGAGTTTTGTATTTAATTAAAATACACAACCCCACAGTGTCTTAGGGCAACTTACAGGCTCTTTTTTTGATCCTTATGTGAATGCACTCAAATTGCACATAATGATTTAAGCATCACTTATTTTTATTGGAGTTACTCACCCTTTAAGGGTGTTGTGGAAAGTGATGGATTAAGAGCACTGAAATTTGACTTCTGCCATGTACTCAGGGCAACAAAGTCAAGCATCACCACCCTCGTATGTGATTATGTCTCTGCCATATCACAGATGGGGACAAAATGCTGCTTTCTTCTTCCCTCCAGTGAACAGTGGTCACCACAAATGGAAAAGATGGAGATTTCAAAAATAGTGCAACTCTGTGACCTCTTTCAGTCACAGCCCATGAGTTTAATTTGAATTAATGGGGAATTGAAATGGAGTTGCAAATGAAATTCATGTTTTATGAAATAATATGTAAGACAGGATGTAGTCCTGATGGGATAAGGGGGAACGGCTTTAAGGTGATAGAGGGTACATTTAGATTGGATATTAGGGAGAAATTCTTTCTTGTGAGCATGGAGAGGCCCTGGCACAAGTTGCCCAGAGAAGCTGTGGCTGCCCCATCCCTGGAAGTGTCCAAGGCCAGGTTGGAGCAACCTGGGATAGTGGAAGGTGTCCCTGCCCATGGCAGGAGGGTGGAACTGGATGAGCTTTAAGGTCCCTTCCAACCCAAACCATTCCATGGCAATTCCATGGGAGAACTATCCCAGGGTACTGCTGGAAAGATAGAGAGACACAAATGTCACTAGAAGAAATTGATGTTTTTTGCCAAAAGAGAGCTCACACTAAAAGCTAAATGTCTAAAAATTCCATCAAATTACAATTCTTGTCCACATGTGAGCACTCAGCCTGGGACAGTTAAAATTGGCTTAACCCACTTGAGTGAAGAGCAAGAGTGTCCAGCTCAGGTGAGTTTTGGTTACATTTTGGACAAAGGTGGCATCATGTGTAATCCAGGAGCATCATTGTATCATCCAGTGGAAATATGATTAGAGTGATCTAGTTAAATATTCCTAGTTCTAGAGAGATAAAACCTGCTTCTAAAGATGCAGAGGCCGTTTAAACGGGGTTTTTTAAGGATTTTTGTCTGCCAAAAATTATTTCCACTGGCTTTGATTTTTTTGCCTCTATGCATTGAACAGCTACAGCACAGGATAATGTAACACAAGGAACAGGTCATGCAGGAATTCTAAGCCTCATGGGAAATAAAGATTGGCTTAAACAAAGTCCTTTGATGATGGTAGCAGTCCTCAAGTCCATCTTTAAATCATATTATTGTGTTATATCTCAGGAACAAAAACTTTGAACGATGGCATCCAGAGATTTGTTTGATTGATATCCTACTTCTCTGGGGAAGGAACTTGAAGATTGGCTTGGGCAGAAAACAGGGAAACAATTTCAGACACTATTTCAGACACTATTTCAGAAGCAAAGGAAAATGAGTAAAAGTGCTGATCCGACATATTGGTTGAGAAACCTGTATTTTTATTGACAAAAAATATGAGGGAGAAAATGTAGGTAATCATCCTTCTCTGTTTCATTGCTGAATGGATTTTGGCTTAAACTTATCCCACGAGAAATCTAATGATTCATTACACTGAATGCTTTGAAATTTAATTTCTGATAGCATTTCCTATACACTCTGTTTGGTATTTTCTCTTCAAATTAGTGATTTTTTTTTTTAGTTCTGGTATCTTCCCTCAGAACCACATAACCAAGTTTTAATCACATACCAGTCTCTGAAGGTGAAGAAGGGGAAAAGGGTTGGAAATACATGTCAGGGAAGTGAATTTCATCCTGATTTTATTAAGGGAAATGCATTTCTTATGTTCAATTTTAAATGTAAACCCTGTCAAAAAAACTGGTGAACCATGAAAACACAGCAGGGTCAGTGGAGATCAGAGGACAAACCTCAGAAAATAAGCACCAGAAGCAGTTGCCTGTTTTCATTCACAGCAACTTCTGTTGTGAAGTGACCTCAGCTATGACCTGCTCTGTTCTCAGAGCTAGAATTGTATAAATTTTCTGGTTTTCAAACAAGCAGATAAAATATTTCTTTTTTTTCTTTTTCCCCAAACCTTACCTTCAGCTTTAATAGATTGTTTTTTCCTCTTGTTCTTGGGAACTGAACAGTTTTCTAACCTCCACTTTTTATGTCTGGTTGAAAATAATTCACCACAACCAATTAGCTGCTGGAATGAGTGGGTGTATGAGCTGATGGGAGGATCTGGAGTTCACTTCTGCCTCTGCCTTCATCAGTTATTCCCTTTTGAACAAGTTAGATTGCTGCTCAAAGCTTAGTTTCCCCAGCTATAAATCAAACTTAATGATACTTATCTTCCTCTTCTTTGAGATTCCTGGATGACAAGTGCTGTAGAGAGTTAAGTGTCCTTAAGAAGATGGGCTTGTCCTTATTGCAGTGAGGAATTGTGCTCAGGAGAGAGAGCTCACATGTGCACCTAAGTGGTCCTTATGATGTTCTGATCATTAGTAATGTAGTATTTTCATGGTGGCAAGATCAAAGCTTTTCCCAGTAATCAAGGTGTGACCACACAAATGGATTTTTATACCAGCAACCTGTTCTCTGGTTTATTTTCTTTTTTCTTTCTCAGTTAATTCCAAACATTTTTTTTTTTTTGCTTCCTTTCTTTCATTGGGAACTGAGATGAAGTTTTCAGGGAGCCAGCTAATGTGATTCCAGCATTTGTTTTGTGAATGAAAATGCCCACAGCTCATAACTCTCCATCTAAAGCTAGGATTATTTTCCTCTCCCATGGTGTTACCTTTATATCATGTTATTCCGTGTTCCCTGGTATTTCCTGATCACTTAGTGCTGTGAGTCCCTGTAAAGCTCTCTGCAATCAAGCTTTATTTTTACTGTTCTGAGTAGTTTGATGTCACTAAAAATCTGTCAGTCTGCTCTTCATTCCCCTTTATAGATCACTGAAATGTAAGTAAAACAGCACAGATGGATTGGTGGCCTCTCTCCACTGAGAAAACAGATTTTATATATATATCTATGTGTGTGTGTGTGTGTATATATGTATATTCCTACCCTTTCTTTCCTGTGTTTTTATGCATAGTGCTCTTCCCTCCAAACCTCTAACAGGTCCATGGAACTTTTAAAGAAACAAATCTGAATTACTTTCAGAAACCTGAATAGACTGAGCCCTGGATCTCCCTTATCCCCAGCTGACTTTCAGAGGACTTTACAAACCATGTCATTCTTCCCCTTGACAACTTATTTCTACAAATGCTCTTCTTTACAAAGAATTTGTCCAGCTCAGCTTCAGGTTATGGGATATAGCAGTATCTATATATAGTAATCACTGTATATGAAGAAAGTTCCATTAAGTCTCAGAGTTTGTTTAGTTTTTCAAAACCAAGTCTGTGGAAAGATATGGTGGTTTTTAAAGTAGGTCACATCAGAGTGGAGGTACTTACTTATTAATATTGTGGACAAAAAGTAAGTTTTCATAAATGAACATTAATATATTTAAGCTAAATTTACAAGATTTCCAGCATTCATAGAAGTAGCTTTTGTTAGCTGTCTTCTAATAGAATAATTAGTAAAAATAGATTGAATATTGCCCACTTGTGCAAAGGATCTTTCAATACAATTGTTTAAAACAGCTACAGGACTTGACTCACTAATTCTTCCCATCACATGTCCTGGTTTATCTGTAAACTGTACCACACAGGATTTCTGTTCACACCTTTTTTTTCCTTGAAATGTGCTGCTTTCTGTTTTTGCCAGATTATTCTAACACCACATAGTCATTTACACTTCTGAAAGCACAGCTGTCTTTCTGCCAGCCTGTTATATACATCTTTTTCCAGTTTGTTTTTAAAAGTATTGCAGGTTGGACAAATAGGGTTATTAGGAAACTTAAACAATATTTGTGGAGTCTGTTCCTTTCTGATATTGTCCAGTAGATAAAATTTGAAGTGGATTTTAATCTTGACCACAGGATCCTAGAATGTTTTGGGTTGGAAGGGACCTTAAAGATCATCTCATTCCACCCCCCCTGCCATGGACAGGGACACCTTCCACCTTCCAGGTTGCTCCAAGCCTCATCCAACTTGACCTTGGACACTTCCAGGGATGGGGCAGCTCCTCTGGGCAACCTGTGCCAGGGCCTCACCACCCTCACAGGGAAGAATTTCCATTTTCCCTTCTCCTTCCTGTCTGACTGGCTTATGGTTTTCCTCAACCACTGGATTCCTGATGAAATTAGTGTCTCGGTTGATTTTTTCGAAAGTTCTTTCTCTCTAAAGTTGAGCAGTTCTTCCATTGCTTCAAGGTTGCAGTTCATGACCTGCAAACTGTTGACGACCCAGAGTTTTTCTTGCAAGACATTTATCATAATTTTTACTTTTTGCAAGCTGTCCTGACTGCACAAAGATAATATGCTGATTTAATTACAGAATTTATCTCCAGTTTTGCCATTATTGCTCTTATAGTCTCCCTGCTGTTTGCATTTTGTAGACATGGAGTCAATAATGTCAAACAAGATGTCCAATACCATGTACACTCTAAAATGGCCCTTACTGTCTGAAATTTCTCTTTCTGTTTGTGAGATGTTCCACAGCCAATACAAATCTCCTATGACCAGCAGCAGCTGCCCAGAATTCTCTCCAAAATTCATCACACCAAGTGTTTCCTAGAATATTTTCCAGATAAAAAATCACATTCCCTCCGTGAGTTTGCTGGATGATTCCCCCTTGGAGAAAGACTCTCTTTGGTCCTCTATTGTGGTTTTTACTGTCAACACATGACAACTTGAGCCTGCCCAGCCTGGGGAACTGCCAGGTGGAATGTTCACATCACTGCCCGTATTTTGGGGCTCTCATGTCCTCTTGGCCATTTTCAGTGGGCTCATGGGATGAGTTGGTTGTCCAGGGGCAGGAACTCTGTGTGTGCCACTGTTGTTTTTGCAAGGGTCTGTGTGTGCTGGTGTTGCAAGAGCCAGTGTTTAACAAAGCTTTTTTACTCCCAGGGGCTTCAGGTGAGGCAGAAGGGCCATCACAGTAGGAAGAGGATCACAGAGGGGGTTGCAAAACTGGGAAAGGCTGTGGACATGTTCATGCAGGACACAAGGCTCTAGTGAGGAAATGGTGGGATCCCAGCTAAGACTGGAGTTGTTTGGACTTTGGTTTGGGTGACTGTGGGCAAAGAGAGGGGTCTGTGTGCTGGTGTGTAGGGAAAGTGTCTGTTTATTTACCACTCTCTCCCTTCCCCAGCAAAACATGCCTCCATCCCATACAACCTCCAGGATGTCTGTGGTCCTGCCCTGCTTCCCTGATGTGGATCTTTCATTGCTGCTTTAGAGTCACTTCCACAGTCCCCCTGACCATGACCATTCACCTCATTATGCCTCATTCCTAATCACATCTCATTATTCCTGATTGGAATAGTGTTTTCCAGCACTTTGCCCAAAGGAGTCGTTGTGGTGCCTGTGACCTTTGAAAAGGAAACTTTGGTGATAAAAGGCACTGTCTGAGCATCATGTCAGGGCAGGATGATAGAACAATTAAAACCAAGCACTATAATTAGCTGGCAGGCTGTTCATCTGAGGTCAGGATGACAGCATTTATTGGTCCTGCTGAAATGACTGCTCTGATCCCAATTTGGGTTACTTAATCTTGAGGTGGATTTTACAACATTGCATGAAAATACAAAGCCAAAGTAGAATAATTTTTACAATTCCTGAGAGTGAAGAGGAACAAACATTCTAGGAAGCACAGAAGTAAAAGCTTTCTGTGAAGCATAAAATATAAAGCCCAGCAGAAAATGAGCAAAATAAATGCCAGTTGTCCATTAAATTCTCAAAAGAGAAAGAGAAGAGCTTAATGACTTTCCTTTTCAACTCCTGGGCTTGGGGAATATTGCAAAGAAGTCTTCAGAGCCAGCATTCTCTCTTTTGTGCATTTTGGCAATTTCATCGTGCTAAGGGAGATAAATTTCCTCTCAAATGGAGTTTGGTTTTTATGAAAGAAAATTTTTATGACCAAAAATCACTCACGAAAAAGTTTCTTTTGGTTCAGAAAAGTTTCTGGGTTTGTGTGTTCAGGTTATAATTGATCAGTGCCAAAACAGATGGTCCAAATGCTTTTTGGATCACTGGCTTATAACTCCATTTTGGGGGTCTGAATTTTCATCTCCATTTAGAAATGGAAAGATTAAACTTCCAAAAGCCCTGGCAGGATATAAAAACTCTTTCTTTCCCATCTGTAGTTGGAGAGTGTCTTATTCCAGCAATTACAATATTCTTAGCATAGCATAAATAAAAGAAAGAGAAGAAGAAATAAGCCATCTTACTCTGTCTTCAAGACTTTACCTTTGGATTCATTTTTCCCATCAATAAATATCAAGGTAAAAATCCTTAATTCTGTTTTCCATTATGAAGCAGAAAACATGTATGAACAGAAATGAATGAAAATACAAAGTGATCTTAAGGATAAATAAAAAGGATGAACTGCCTGTCATCATTACTTCTCTTAAATGTCCTTTCCTGTCTCCATTTATGGAACCGATGTGTGGGTTTTGTTAGAGCTGTCCAGCTCTGAGAGAAATTAGTCTGTTGACTTAGAGCTCCAATAATAACAAGAAAGTCCTTGACAAATATTTGTGTACTTTGCTCAATACAGCACTGAGGCTCTTTTCTGGGAAAATGCACTTTGCAGCAGTAAGATCTTTTTTCCTTTGAAACACTGCTATATATATGTGGAATAAACACCAGAGGGTTTATCTTCTTTGCCTGTAAATCAGACTCAATCTGGTAGTCACTAGAACTGTATGGATTCTCTCCAGCTGAGAAAATGGCTCCATTTTCATTTCCAAGCCTTCAGCTGTTGCAGGCTGTGTGCAGCAGCCTCTTCCCCGCTTCATTCCTAGATTGTGTCTTCTGTCCTGAACAAACCCAAGCCATTATCCCAATGAGCTGTGGTCTCAGGCCCAGTGGGGACATCCCCTTCATGGCTCAACTTTGCAAACGAAGATACGGGAAGGGCTCTACCCACACTTGCTACAAGCACTGGTGGCTAAAAAGGCCAATGTGGGACAGACAAGTCCGGGAACAAAAGGCAAAGCTGAAAGTCTCCTTGGGTGGAACTGACGAGGCGCGGGTCTTTCTGTGATGTCTTTTCTCCTCAAGGCTAATTCTACGTGAGTTTTCAAAGGAGGCAGCAGTGTTATAGATGGTGTGTCTCCATGATTCCCGATTTGAGGCCAAAGTGGATCACTGATGGTGGTCAATATGGCCAAGACTGAGGTGCTGTTTCAAGGAGTCCTTGTATCTCCTCTTTGGGGCTCCTCTATTGNAGGAGGATGGTAAGGTTCTTGAGGTGCAGGTTGGTAAAGAACTTCTGTCTTCCTTAAGCTGACTGACAAATGGACAACTAAATTCCCATCTGATTATGCAGTGAAAATTGGTCTTCAGATCAGACCTCTTTGGTCCTACTGACCCAAGTGTCTTTCTGAAAGGGAGTGGGTTTTTTAAAAAAAGAAATCATGAAAAGTGAACACACCGAAACGTGCTTCTAGTAGGCAAAACTGAAAATAAGTATTTTGATGTGACCATATTTACATCTTCCACCTTGGAATTTTTTGCTTGCTAAGCTCTGCATTTTAAGGGTTATGCTATTCAAGTCTTAAAGATCTCTCAGAGAAACCTTAATAGAGACAAAATGTTGGTGTCTCAAAACATTTTTTAAACATTTTATAGACTATAATGTCACAAATCCTGAGCAGATACAGCCACGTTCATTCAGCTGGAGCTCAGGTGGGATGCCCTGGACAACCTAAAGTCACTGGGTGATTTGTGTGGGCAGCTGGTTCAAGTCCAAGCACCCTTTGCCCAAAGCCACTCATTTAAAATATGTTAAGTGAACCACTATTGAAAAGGTCCCATTTCTCTTTGTTGAATATAAATAAATCCTGGGATAAGCAGCTGCTCAGAAATAATCTAAAATTAAATTATGCCTGTCCAACTCAGCTCCTTATGCTTTTCTTATCCTCACTGTGTAATGGAATTGCTTTATAGGCAAGGCCAAGTCAATTGGCTTTTCCCTCTTAGGTAGCTGATCTAGAATAGGCAAGAATTAGTTATTCATTTTCCTGAAGAAGAATTCTGTGGGATGAAACCAGCAACAGGAGCTCTGTGTAACAAGGCTGCACCTCTGCCCTGTCCTGATACAGGAACAGCTGTGGAGAGCGGACTCATGAGAAAGTGGAAAACCAACCCTTGAAAGAGCTGCATGGGTTATTCATAGATTCTAAAGCCAGAAGGAGCTGTGAGTTATTTTTCTAGCCTTACTTTATGCACAAAAAAGGATTCTCCTGACCTGATGATCCTCTGTGACCCTCATGATGTGGCCTTCATATATACAAGACTCATTTTTCCAGTACCTTCCAACCAGCCCTGGATACTCTACTTCCACCTGTCCCATTTATCAGCCCTTTTAAAAAAAACAATTCTCTGGTTTGCAGGGAAAGACAAACTTGTGGAAGAAGACTACAAACATTAAAAGAAGAAGCAGACTGGAGATCACTCAGTACTCTCCAGGTGGATTTTAGTGTGTCTTCAGGCCCACAGGCTTGAACACTGCCCAGGTGAATAAGGATGTACAGGATATTCAATCCACAAACTAGGAAGAGGACTCAGTTTGAGTGGCTGATGCCACTGTTCCCTTCTCCTAGAAAATAGAATTAGAAATAACATCCCTAGCAGGGTTTCCTCTGACACCTGGACAGCTTGTTAAAAACAAGAACTGATGTATTTGCCTTCCTGTTGCTCCTGTAGAGAATTGAGGTCTCTTCCCAGCACTTTGTCACATGTACCAGTGCCACCCATAGTCCTCAGCTATGCAGAAATGCCTCAAGTGCTGCTCTGGTCTGAGCTTGGGCAGCTGGACTGGGAGAATGAAAAATTGATTTATGTAGAATAAGAGTGTTCCTAGTGATGTAACACCCAAAGTTTTCAGCTGGCAATTCTCCTTCTGGACTGATGAATCACACTTCTGCAATTTAATTTCAGAAAAGGTCAAAATCCCTAATTTTCTGATGCAGTCTGTGGCAATTTGAATATCCAGTTCAAATGGAACGATGCTGTCACATCAAAGCACGACTCATGAAACTTGAAATGCCTTCTCCAGTTCATCTTGTTAATCCCATGTGATTAATCTCACTTCTATTGGGAACTTGCTCTTGTCTAGGATTCTATAATTCAATGTGGCACTTTCCATTATGGTTGCAAACGCGGCAAGTTTTGGATTGATGCCTTTTTTACATCCTCAACAGAAGTAACCCAAACCTGGCTCTGAGCTGATGAAGAACCTTAAGATTTGGCAGCAGAATTTCAGAGGCAAAAGTTCTCTGTGGGTAAAGGACACCCCCATTCTCCTCCCTCTGAGCCTCAACATTTCAGGGACTGCCTGAACATTTCTCATTCTGTTATCAAGTAATGTTGTGAGGAGTTTAAGATTCAAGTCAAATCAGGGATGTGAAACTGGTTTAGTATCTGATAAATAAAGTGTGAGCCAGTTGACTTCAAGCTCTTAGTATGACAAAACCAAGTCTAACAGGAGCAAATACACGAACTACACTGTTTTATTTATTTCTTATACTCCCTAAGGCCCTGCTCTGCTTAGAAAATAATTTCCAAAAATGTCATGTAAAGTCCTGGAGCAGCGTTTTTCTACCTCACCTAGTAAATGTTTAATGTGCCCAATTCCCAAAGCTGCCAGTCTCCGTGTCTGTTCAGGTGCTTATTGCACCATTTGCTGTAAACCATGTTACAGGAACCACAGGGAATGGTATGATGGATGTCAAGCTACTGTAATCATTGAAATATAATGTGTAGCATGGAAAAAAAAAGGAGCATGTTTGAGAACATCTGTAAACTGGCAGCTCTGTTACAGTGTTAGTAAATAGTTGGAAGTCAATCACAGAATTGTCCCGTTCATGGGCTGCAAAATGCCAGGAGCCCTGGGACCCTGGAAATGTGTGTGAGGAAAATATCTTCTCACAAGCTTAGGCTGGGACCTCAGCATTCCTGAGGTAACAGTTCTGTGGTTCTGCCATCCTGCATCACTGACAACTTTGAGACTGATCAGTTGTTACAAGCTACCCCACCTTAGGTGTTGAAAGCAACTCAAAACGTGCTCCTGGGTGCCAAATCCTTCCACTTATCACAGTCCACAAATCAGATTCTTCCCTTCAGTTTGGTTTGGTTTTCTTTTTTTTTTCTTTTCCTGTTTACACTGAGAGGAAACTTATGTAAGAAACACACTGACAGATTCTACAACAGTAATTAGAGCAAATCTCAATTCCCAGTGGTGAGGCTGTAACACAAATAACAATTACCCAGCTCAGCAGATTAAGAGGAGACGTGGAAAATCCATGATTTTACCTTTGAAGACAGCGCAAAAAAAGAGATATTCTACTGGTGTGATTCATCTGCTCTGTTTTAGAGGCCTCTTGTGGACTGCAATGTATTTAAATACAAATGGGAGTCTGGTGTGACTCTCACATTTAGATCTCTGTGGTGCAGCCTTGTACTTTGGGTCTGAGCAGCCCGATTCAAACCATTACAGCCCATTGGAGTGGGAGGATGGGTTCAGACACCTGCCAGATCAGCACAGCACAGAGCTGCCCAACACTGTGCAGGGAGCCTTGGATGAGCTTGGAAAAGAGCCAGAAAATCTCATCCTTAGTTCCTTGTTGCATCCAGGAAAGGAGAAAAAGCAGTAAAAATAAGTTCCTTGCTGGGACTATTAGTTTTGTACTCCATTTTCATTGCTGTTTTGGAAACATTAACAGCTGTTAGATGTTTCCTGTATAATTTGGTATTTCTAGTGAACTTTGGAGTCACTAGAAATCAACTTTGAAATCAACAATAAAACCAAGAGGTATCCAGCTGTCAGATTGGAACTGTAAAATGTGCCTTTTAGGGTGTATCACATCCTTTAAGCCATAATTTGACTCACTGGTCTTATTTTTTCCTCTCTCCTCTCTTCCAGATAAACTTTGTATTTCTATTTAACATAGTTAGGATTTTAATGACAAAGCTGAGAGCTTCAACCACTTCAGAGACAATACAGTACAGGTAAGTGAGCTGGTGTTTCTTGCTGTTCTGGTGCTAACAAAGCATTGCCTTGCTTGTCCTGTCCTTGTCCTATCCTTGTCTTTGTTGATTGACCTCACACATTAGTCACAGAGTATTTATTTTTGCAGGCTCTCCATAAAACTGTGCCTGCATTTTTTCCTATTCACTCCATTTCAATGTCCAAACAACACAAACAGCCTTGGCTTTAGTGAACCACCACAGCCACCAGCCTCTTACCTCCTTCAGGCTTGCACATGCCCCAACACACACATGAAATGAATGAAATCTGAAGGATTTGATCTCGTGTGAGGGAAGAAACTTCATTAATTTCAATATGGTCACAAGCATATGCCACCTGGATCACTGTATCCAGCTCCAGAGTCCCCAGCACAGGAAGGACATGGACCTGTTGGAGCGAGTCCAGAGGAGGCACCAAGATGATCAGAGGGATGAAGCACCTCTCCTGTGAGGAAAGGCTGAGAAAATTAGGATTGTTCAGCTGAAGAAAGCTTTGGGGTGCCCTAATTGTGGTCTTCCAGTACCTGAAGGAAGCCTAGAAAGATGGAGACTATTTACAAGAGCATGGATTGACAAGACAAGGAGGAGTGGCTTCAAACTGAAAGAGATTTATGTTTGAATTAGATATTAGGAAGAAATTCTTCTCTCTGAGGGTGGTGAGGCCCTGGCACAAATTGCTCAGAGAAGCTGTGGCTGCCCCATCCCTGTAAACATTCAAGTCCAGGTTGGACAGGGCTTGGGAGCAACCTGTTCCAGTGGAAGGTGTCCCTGCCCAAACCATTCTGGGATTCTATGTGCAAATACAGGTATTCAATTTTCTTTTTAAAGTGCAGGAGATGAGAATGAAGGGCAATTATGGCCTTCCCCTTCAGCTGGTAGCACTCAGTGGGTTGTATCACAAAACTGCTCCTCGACTAACAATTACCTTGATTTGGGGGTGACTTCTCAGGTGGATCAGTTCCCATAAATACCTGACTGTGCAACCCCACAAGCTCTACTGTGGCAGAAAGGAGAAGACAGGAATGTTTAGCCCAGGGAAGCAGAAGGAAGGTGGTCTGGCCCCTTCAGGAACCAGAGTGGGCTGAGATCAGCCTAACCAGTCTAAAAGCAAATTCTCAGAGATCAGGAGACACTGAGTGCCCTTCCCTCACCATTTGCAGTATCTTTCGAGATGTTTGGAGCATTTATGGACGGATGGGTCCTTACACTAGGAAATAGCTCAGGTTTTGTAGTGTAAGATTGGTCACAATCCTTTAAGTCGTTTCTGGATAAAATCTCAGTATATCAAGCTGAGTGGAATCTTGATGTCCTCCAATCAATCTGTTCTTGACTTCAGAAGCAGTTTTGCTGCAGTAATGGGTTTTTGTTGTTCTGCCTGATTCATTCTTTTGACTCCTGTCTGGGTTTTGGGACAAAGGTGACGTTGTTGTGGTTGGTCTGATGGTCTTGTTCAGATCCTTCTCTGCACATTTCCTGAGAGATGAAGGCAAAAATACCCCATTTTCATGCTCAAACCTCATGCCATAAAACTAAAACTATCCGGAAAAAAAGCCCTGATTCAAATATCAGTACATTTTTATCCCCTCTGCAGTTCTCAGGGAGCATTAGAGATATTAGAATCTGAGACAATCTAAAGTAACTGCCTTTGTTCTTAATCATATGACAGTGATCTTGCCCTCACTACAGGCTCTGTGAGGGAATTGTCTTTTTCACAGCAAAATGGAAAACCTTAGAAGTCCAGCAAAGCCTGGGGCAAGGCTTGGTGCTCTAAAGCCAAGCAGTCCAAACATTTGTTAAGCAGGTATTAAATGATGTGGCAGCTACTTTAAGACTGTTACTCTGTTGTGACACTAGCAATGCTTCTGTGCTCCCCTACCTGTCTTTATCTACTTGCTATGCCATTATGAAGAGATTTAAACAGACCTGACAAAATTGCAGTCCTTGTGTTTGCACAGGATCTTGTACAGTGACTCAACTGACACCCCAAGGCACTATTCTAGCACCAATAATAATGATTAGCCCCTAATAATTCTGTTAATAATCATTTATGCTTCATTGTGCATCTTCTGCTTGTTGGTTATTTCTCTGACAGCCCTAAGCAATAGGTGCAGGTGTTGCAGAGAGAGAAAAAGCATTTACACTCCAAGCAGAATCAAACAATGGGAATAGAGCAGGTCTCATGGGCACAGCATTTCTGCCCTGGCCAGCAGCTGATCACATCACCCTGAGGTATAAGAAATCACTCACCAAACCTACAGAGAATCTCAAGGCTTCAGCCTAATGCAAGACTCATTGCTAGGAGGGGACTTGAAGGAAGAAGAGAGCAAAAGGAAGGGGTATAAACAAGCAGGATTTGAAGCTAAAAACATTCCCAGAACACGTTTCTCCAAGTGGATGGCTGTCCCTCTCTCCATGCTCCTCCCTTCCACCCCCAACACAGTTGTTTTTTCCTGTGCTCACTTGTGGCTTTTTCCTGCCCACAGGAAGGCAGTCAAGGCCACCTTAGTTCTCCTGCCTCTGCTCGGCATCACCTACATGCTTTTCTTTGTCAACCCTGGCGAAGATGACATTTCCCAGATCGTTTTCATCTATTTCAATTCCTTCCTGCAGTCTTTCCAGGTAAGAGAGCAAGTCTGCAGCTGCTCTCAACTACTGCTGAAAGGATCCTCGGTGCTTTTCAGCCTGAACATTTATGGCTATGAAGTCCATGACAAAAATATTAGTTGAAAATAGCTCAGCTTAATTCACACATGCATGATAGATGTATAAATATGTCAAATGCAGTGGAGATCTCTTCTCAGGTGTGTACTGGAGGGATCTCCCTTAACATCAGCATGGTGTTCAGTCTGTGACTACAGCTCCTCACATGAGCTCCATCTAAAGTCAGTGGAGAGAGAGATGATATTTCATTCTAAGTGAGAGAGGACAATGAATCACCCTCCCAAGGCACTTGTCTCTTCACAGAGCACACAGTGAGCTGAGACTTAGCTTAGAAGTTGTTAAAACAAAGGGAATCAACTACTGGACCTGCTAGATGAAGTCTTTAGCTGTATTGCCCAGCCTCTCACTCTGGCTCTCCTGCAGTGGTGCATTAACTCAGCCATCAGAATATCTCCCATCTCCTCCCTCCCCTGAATTTAACAGGACATCTGCCAGCTTGTAAAAGGTACTCCACATGTGAGGAATTGTCCCAAGTTTCTGGACTTGGCACAAAACCAAAAGAGACTGAAGACCTTGGATGATCTTCAGCCACACATTTTTGCCTAGATGTGTCCTAAAGCTTTACCTCTGCTTAAAGACCTTCTTGAACTAGGATGGAAGCTTGTTTGACACTGATGTTTTACCTCCTGTGTGCAGGAACAAGCACTCTGATACCCAGGGTATGAATACAAACATACAGCTGTCAAGCCAAATCTCGGGTTATGGGTTATAAAAGGTGGGAGTTTTGGGTTAATGTTTTTGCTGTAACAGAGAGCATCCCACAAGAAATCACAACTGAATATCCAAAATGAAAAATGTCCCTTTTAATCTATGAAGAACCCTATATTTTACCAGTGAACCAATCCACACTTTTCATTCCCTAAATTTAATTATGTTTTTTATCTGCTGATTCTCAGTGTCTCAAAAAATGCTACACTGCTTGTTTTTTTGTTAGTGTTATGAAGACATCTGTAAGAAAGAAATCACAGGGAATCTCTCCCTTATGGTGACAATAATTACAGTCCATTGCTAAAACCAAAATGGGTAGGATTCCATTCACAGGAATTCTGATCTTTGATCTGGTCACTGCTGTCAGCACATTCCTCAGAGCCATTCAGGTCAGGGCAATTTAAACAATCTGTTGAAAAACTTGCCCATTTAAACAATCTGTTGAAAAACTTGCCCAAACAGGACCATTTAAGGCCACCTGTAAGTGCCTGAAACAGCCACACAGAGCTGTCAGACATGACACAGCACCTGTGAGGGGTCTGGGCCATTTTGGGAGGCAGCTGGATGCTGTAGATATGCTTTAGTGGCAATCCCTTCTATCGGTGGAAGTGTTGAATACTTACCTAATAATTGGCTGCTTTCTCTTCTTTCCAGGGTTTCTTTGTGTCAGTATTTTACTGCTTCTTGAATGGTGAGGTAAGTAATTAATTCTGGGAGGTAGGACTTACTTGAATGGCTGATTACATGAGATGTTTTTACATGGGGTCATAGTTCTGTCAGTCTCCTGTAGAAGACTGTTAATGTGCACCTGAATGTCCCAGCCCTCTTTGCAGGTATCCTTTGTTCTCAAAGCTTTATCAAATTCAAGTTACTACCTGGGAGATCAGGGCAGAAGAAAAGAAATCTTCTCAGACTATAAAATTTTGTTCTTCATTTTAAGACTTCTTTGAAGTTCCTCGTTAATTAAAAGTATGATTTCTGGGCATACCTAATTACTTCCTTAGCTTTTGCTAAGGATACACTGCAGGTGACCCACTTTTATAATAGGATTGCCATGCTGAGCTGAGCTGAGTTAGTTTTTCTGTGTGGATTCCTATCTCTGAGTGATCAATGGCTGTTGCATTCAGAAAAGAGGGTTGAGGGCAGATGGATGGTGTTCCTCAGAATTAAGTTTAGGTACTGCTACTCTAGCAAGAAATGTTTCACTAATATCCCTTGATGTTTGACTTCCACTCCAAAGTGTGAGAGATTTAGATTTTTCCCCCTACTTACACTGCCAGTGTCTCATTTACCTGCATTTGAATGTGTCATCTTTGTCCATTTAAAATTTTAGTCTCTGCAGAAGTTAATTCATATCTTTATTATTCCTGTTGCATGTGTATATACTTTATTTGTACTTCTTCTTGATTTCATTGTGATCTATGAGAAAGGATGGGCATGGCTTCTCACCCAGCTGGTCTGCAACATCTTCTCTACTTCAGACCAGGAAGCACCAGTATTTTATTTTATTTTAGTCATTTGAGGCTTCCTCATTATTTCTGAGGTGATGTTAACGAGAAGCAGCACAGCTTTCTCAGATTAGGCACATGCCACTTACATACACTGGCAGCAGAGTGTTCTCAGCTCTCTTTCCAACTTTTCTTCCATAAATTCTCACCACTCCATTTGCCTCATAATAAATAGGGAGCTTCAATCTTCCCTCAAAAGTACAGGCAACTTAACTGTAGAACTACAGTTACCTCAAGTTATGTCAGGGAAGGTTTGGTTAGGAAAAGGTTCTTCCCCCAGAGGGTGTTTGGGCACTGACCAGGCTCCCCAGGGCAGTGGGCACAGCACCAAGGCTGCCAGAGCTCCAGGAGTGTCTGGATAACACTCTCAGGCACAGGGTGGGATTGTTGGGGGTGTCCTGTGCAGGGCCAGGAGTTGGACTCAATGATCCTTGCGAGTCCCTTACAACTTAGAATATTCTATGATTCTCAAAACCTTGCCATTTATCTGGGTTGTTCTGGCTACACTTGTGTTTTTGTGAGCTGCTCTGCTGCACAATCTGATGAGGTTTAAGGCACCAGAAGTCCCTTCAGTACTACTTGTCATATTCACACTGTACATGCAGAAAGAGAATCTTCCATGTAGACAGCAGGCCTTTTTTACATCTTTTTTTGTCTCTTTTTTATTTTTTTTACTGGTGTCGCAGGGAACATCAGGGGCTGGAACCCAGGCTATGATTTCATAGTCAGTCGGGACTTTCTATTACCCCAGTGTACTTCCATTTTGTGCACTTGGACCAGGACCATTTGGCTGTTCATACCAGGTTTTCAGGGATTTGGGCTGTTCTGGCATTCTTTCAGCTGTCTTTAGTGGGAGAAATATCCCCTTCCCTGCAGCAATCTGAAATTGTCTGTCCAAAGCCATGAGCCAACTTCCCGTCTCCTGTAACTTAAATGAGCTCAGATATAATCAAGCTTGTCAAAGGCAAGATGATTTGCTTTATGTATTTCTGTGCCTTGATAACAATCTACTAGAAGATCTGGAATGATTCCAGAACTGATTTTCCAGTTATATCATGCTACTCTTACAGTGGGAATAGGCATTTGGGTGGGAGTCAATCCAAGGTTAAGACACCCAACTTGGGTGACGTAGGTGGTCTTGGTTCATTGCCCTAAACACAGATATTTAGTGAGCCTGAGAGGCTGCAGAGTACTTGAGGCATCCATGTGGGTCTTACCAGATGATACAGGATTTAGAGAAGATTAACATTTGATTGGGAAGTGGGAAGCCAAGTGGGATGCAATGAGGTTTCTCAAATGTCTTCCAATATCACTAATTCAAACCAGTGTCGATACAATCTTTTTGTCCTCAGTTTAGACTACAATAGACACCTCCATCTGCTCACCTAAACAACTTTAGTCTTCACTGCTAGTATGGACTAGCTCTCCACTTCATGCCTAGACACCCTGCTCACATGTAGACACCTACAAACAGCTGAATTTGTGAGTAAAATCTTCCCTGTAGCCTCATGTTTATATCTAACGTGCAACTTCCACTTGATTGACTAAACAATGGCAACTCTCTAAGTACTTCTTTGAGGTGAAATGTAAGCCCAACCCTCTCAAATATTGCAGCATTGTCTTTGTCAAAACTGTGAAAGGACTTTGGGCTCGTCTTGATGTACTGTGGGACTGGGTTTTTTAATTATCATGAAGCTTTTAAAGGGTGAAATTTCCTGCTCTGTTCCAGCCTCACCTTTGCACAGCATAGGAAAAAAGTAGCAAATTCAGTGAATTATCAGACTTTTCTGAGTTTGTAATCGTATTGTCCAGAAAACAAATTTTAAAATTGTCCAGGAAACACTATTTTAAAAGCTCAGATGCTCTCAGACAAGCATCCCTACTGAAGTGGTGATGAAGGTAATGCCACTCAATCCCCATGTGGTACCAAATTTTGCTCTAAAAGAGGAAAATAGCCTGTGAGGAGCAGCATTTCAGTAGCCTGAAATCTTTATAAATATCCCTGAAGCCTTGTTGAGTTGCTGTCTCTCCAGTGAGCCTGGTATTCCTGTCTCTGTGATAGATGGGCTGATAACTTGCTGTCTCAGAAGGCTTTAAAGACTTCAGGTTTTCCAGTTATGACAGAGTTGGGTTCTTTAAATGCATATAATAGTCCTTATCAGATTACTTATCCCCCACAGTGCCAGATCTGCTCTGAATGATGAAACAGGCAAAAAATACTAGAAAATCCATTAATTCAAATCTTTAATAATTCCATGATCTCAGCTGCATTTCTACCATTCCATATTTGATACACATGCCACTAGGTACTTAAAAACTGGCAATAACTCTCTGTAGCAGAGCTCAAAAATTATGTATTGTCTTGCAAAATACCCAACATGTCCTTCATAAGATCTTCAGTGAGTACTTAATGTCTGGGAAAATTAATTACTTCAGCTTTTTGCAAAGGCAGACTTGTCCCTTCACCATTTATTTATTTCCTTTTGCTAAAAGCTGCTGCTTTTAGTGGATGACAGAGAAAACACCATTGTGGGTCTCCCAGTTGTGAAGGAATGGCTGTAGAAATGTTCTACACACTATGTAGCCTGGTTAGACTAATGGTTTGGGGTTTTTTCTAAGGCTCAGAGTGTCATTGTACTGAGTTTTCTCAGCCAGACACTCTGGCTCTGGCCCTTACAAGCCTGCATGTGCTTTTTTTAATCTAGAAATCACAGGGAAGCACTGGAAGTATTTTTGAGAAAGAAGGAGAATAACAGGAAGTAAAGGAACTCCTTTAGGAACAGAGATGCTGTTTTCATCAGCCATTTAGGGACCTATGCAAAATTCCTTCCCTGTCAGGAATATAATTGGATGCAGCCTTTGCATAGTCATGCTGGATTTTAATGTTTTCAGAATAAGGAGAAGCTACAATTAACCCCAGTCTTTTTTGAGGAAAGGAAATTGTGCAATTAGTTTATTGCCTGTATTTTTGAAATGCACGTACACGTTGCAGTGAAATTTAGTAAATGTTCAGAGAATATTTCTCAATCTGTTTGGTGTGAAAATCACTTGGGTTGGGTACAGGAGTAGCATTAATAGCAGTTACTGGAATAGTAGCAAATGGCAGAAATATTACTTAGTGCTGCATTTTGACAGAGTCACAGGAAACTGAGACATTTGTGATGACAAACCTGCATGAACTGAAGATATAGGGGAAAATTCTGCTGGCTTCTGATAGCTTTGTGTTGTACCAGTCAGTCCAGTTCCCACAGTATCTGAGCATCTCACTCTGTGTAGCTTCAAAACTTCTATACAACTAAAACTAGGTTTAAAGATCAAAATTTACTTCTTAAAAACACTTAGAATTTGAGTCTTCTCTATGCAGTGTTTGCCTACAGATTTGGCAAGAGTTGGGCTTGCTGATCCTTATGGGTCCCTTCCAAGCTGAGAAATTCTGGGATTCTATGGTTCTGTCCTATGAAGTTGTTAAAGTTTCTGTCCTTTTGCCAGTGTTCTATCTGTGAAGTTTGGGAAATAAAACATAAAAGAGTTTTTTTCTCTGTAACCCGTAACCTCATTGATTTAAACAAACATACCCTGAGGTCTGAGCAAAGATGGCACTTTGGTAATTCCTGATACCACCATGAGAGGTCTTGGTCCTGATGTTCCAGTGCTTTGTTCTGACAGGTCAGCGGGGGCATCACTGAAGGGAAAAAGTGAAGCTGTTAAATTGCAATCCATGCAAAGCATTTCAGACAGGATGAATTTATTGCCTTATGCTTTGGAGTGGGCATTTGACCTGGGAATACAGTCATCTCTTTTTCCTGCATTTCCACAAAACCCACAATATGTCACACAGCTGCTGGACTGGCTTTGTTGGCTGAGTGTCAGTCAGGCCCCTCAACTGGAGATGAAAAAAAATATCATTAAATCAACGAATCACTGAGGTTAGAAAAGATCTATCTGTAAAATAATCAAGTTCAACTGTTAACCTTGCACTGCCAAGCCCACACTAAACCATGTTCCCATCTACATATTTTTTGAACACCTTTGGGATGGTGATTCCACCACTTCCCTGGGCAGCCTGTTCCAATGCTTGACGACCCTTTCAGTGAAGAAATTTGCTGTAATATCCAATCTAAGCCTCCCCTGGTACAACTTGAGCCCATTTCCAGATTTCCTATAACTTGTGACTTTGGAGAAGAGACCAACCCCCACCTGGCTCCAACATCCTTTCAGGAAGTTGTAGAGAGTGAAAAGGTTCCCCCTGAGCCTCCTTTTCTCCAGGCTGAGCCTCCCCAGCTCCCTCAGCTGCTCCTCATCAGACTTGTGCTCCAGACCCTTCCCCAATTCCATTGCCCTTCCCTCTTTCCAAGCCAACACCTTATACACAAATTATTGCAGTGAACCTGAGGAGATGAAGCAGTTTAGATACAAAGCTTACAGTTCTTTATGTTTTATTGCTTCTGGAAAGTTCTGGAGCTGTTTAGAACGAACTGTGTGTGCCATGGATGGGCACAAGAGGCTGTTGGCACTTGACTCAATTTGTCTAGAGACTTTATGGAAAAAGAATTGTATTTTTTTGTACACAGTGAAAATTACCATCACTTGAGAGCAAAAATGTGCAAATCTCATTTAATCCAGCTCAGTTTATTCTTTCAGTTCCTTGGTATGCACCTTCTGCTCACAGGCAGATGGGTACAGCACTCCCAGCATTCCTTTTCTGTCTTTTGACTGATTCCAAATAAATCATCTCTAAAAGAAGGTGAACTTCTGCCTTTTCTGGTGTTGTATCTACCTTGTCAACCCCACCTTCTTATCAGTGATGGTTTGCTTGTGAGAGAAAGTATTTCAGAGAAAGGGAAAGAATCCATTTATAATGTTTCATATTCCAAATATATCTTCCTGTATGGGTGACTTTTGTATTGGTCTTATGGCTGCTGTTTGGGGAGTTTGGAGCAGAGGAGCTCAGATCTCAGGTGCTGCAGCACCTTCCAGAAAAGAGAATAAAATATTTCCAACCAGGTAAATGGTAAACCTCCAGAGGAGCAAGAACTTCACTGATAGGGCTGTTCCACTACTGCTACCTCAACAAAAACATGATTGAAGCAAGAAAAAAACTGAAAAGGTGTTCTCTGGATCTAAGGATCCTATCCCTGTTATTAGGTGTTTCATGTCATTTCCAATAACTACCAGACCCCTCAGAGAGTTCTGTGATCCTTGGAAACCTTACCAAACATAGTGGGAGATCATAACACAACTACACCATAACAGGAGCTTGGGAATGAGGGTGATGGGGTTTAAGAACCTCCATTTATAAAGTGGTTGTGCTTGATGAAAGGCTACACAAAGAGCAATCTCCACTCTGAAAGTGAATGAAGGGAATAAAGAAAACCCTGATTAAGCATGGCAAAAATAAAAATCATCACGAGGATGTTTAAGCAGTAAATAACAGATAAATATGTTTAACTTTTTTGTGTGTTGACCCTTTACCCAAGCACCATCTGTCTCTCAAAACCTATTAAGCTCAAAGTGGCTTACTTTGATTTGATCACCTTGGGAGACTATTCATTAGAATTGCCAGCTCTGAAGCAACACTGAAATGATTAGTCATCCACCTGCCCATCAATCCGAGCAGACCTCTCATTAATCATTCCGAGCCCAAAGGACATGAATTAAGCTTTACTTAAAACCTCTGAATAAATATGAATATGGAAGTGGATTAGAGGGCTGAAGTTTAATTCCATCTGGTCTGAGGGTCCTTCCCCATCCCATCTTCCTTCTCATCACACCACTGATTTGTGACCATGACTCCAGAGCACTCCACAACAAAATCACAGAGCTGGGCTGGTTGCATCCATGGCCCCCCTCTCTCATGGTTGGTTCTGGTCCTTTGTGGCCCAGAAGAAAGGAGCAGCATTTGCTTCCACCCAAAAACATGTGGCAAAGGTTTATAACTAGTCAGAATTGTTCTGGCTTCTCAAACTGTTATGTATGATAACAAAATTGCACTGTTGTGATCTTCAAAATTAACTGTTACATCCCAGTCTGGAAAGTGCTACGAAACTCCTTCTGTTACCAGGTTGTATGGAATTGCCACCAAAGACTCTGAAAAACAAAATGAAGTGCACGCCAATTAAGAAGGATAATTTTTTTAGGGAGAAAGAGAAATGTAACGTAAATAAGTAGTGGTGTGTCACAGGGTGGCTGGGGAAAAAAAATAGTTCTACCTGAGCTTTGGTTTTGTTTCCTTTAAGCCTTGCAGATTGTTTTGACTACCTCCCTTCCTGGCCTTAGAAGGATTAATACTGATAATGGCATCTTTATAGAGATGTTTAGTTCGATATTTTTTTGTCTAATGGTAACATGAGCATCTTTGGCCTGAGAGGCTCTGTCTGCTTGGAGCCTTGTGAAGCCATTCCAGTGGGGTGAGAGGAGGTGGTAGGACATAGGTGTAGTTGCTCAGTGATGTATTTTATTTACAAAAAGCAGTCTGAATTCCAGCTTCCATTACCATGATACCTCATTTGTTCTTACTCTTCTTATCAGACACCTGCATTACTATTATATTTTAGTATTATTATGTCAAGCCTCAAGTGAATGGGCCCCTTTGTGTAATTGGATCAAGACTTCTTCCCCTCTGCTAAAGAGATATGACATTTCATCCAAAAGCTGATTTTTAATGTCACTGAAGATTCTTTCTTCAGCCCATTTCTAATGGATGGCTGCAAGAAATTACCCAGCAGCCAGTGTCTTATATAGGTAATAGCAGTACAAAATTGATGTCTGATTTATCAAAAGCAAACCTCTGAATGTTTTCATCCTTCTCTTCATCTCTATCATTCTTTTTGTTATTCTGCTGAGGAGGCAGAGGAAGAGAGGTTTCTAACAATATTTTTTTATGAGATGTGTTTTTTAGCGATTTTTCAGATGTGATCTGAAAGTTTGACAAGTCCTTGGTTAGGTGATCCAATCAGATGAGAAAAACTATCACCCACTGATGTACTTCCATCCCACTACCTCAGTCCTTTCTCTTGATTGTTCTAAAGCAGTGCCCACACTCTGTAGGCACAAATACATTGGCAAATCTGATTTGACCACATGTTCAGAAACTGATTATTCACAGTATACAAAGCACAAAAAGCTAAAAAGGGTAATTCTGAAAGAGGAACAATTTGCAACAAAAAGACAGAAGAAGGGTCAACACGGAGACCTGAACTCTCTACTCACATCATTTTGGTCCTCTCAAGCCACTAAAGTTCCATAGAGGTGAGGCTGATAATTTGTGTTCCCAAGACCCTTTGTTAAGCTCTAACTGATGGCAGCCTGTAGCATCTTTGGGCTATTACAGGCAAGTGCTGGTAATTTCAAGTCAAAAATGTGCTAATGCTGACTCTAGGGCTTGGTCCTGCCTCTACCAATGCTTAATGAATAAAGTAGTTGCTCTGGAGATTACCAACCATGTTTGAAGTTGCTATTTTGCTTTCTCTTTTTCTATTACACTTCCACTGTAAAATAGCTTTTTTGGTGTCTTTTTAAACACATTATTATAGCAGTCACAGCCAGTTTTCTTTTTTGTTTTCTGACCTACAGTTAAGGTAGAATTATGATTCTGAGTTCAATTGTAAGAGAGCTTAGCCTTTTCTGCTTGCACTCTGGTCACATCCTGATTGCAGTGAATTATTCTGTCATTAAGAAATGCTTTGCCCTCACATCTGTAAGTGCAGAGTCTATTTCCATGTACCCAGTCCATTAGGAAAAGCTCCAGTTGTATAAGAAGACATCATTTTTGTGACTACTTTTGATCCTGTCTCACACCATATCATAAAAGCCATTTGGACAACTGCTTGTTTGGACTCACATCTTTATGTCCAGGTGACTCTTTTTGACCTGATTGGCTTGAAGCAAAAATGATGGATCTAATCTGGCTTCACTGGCTGAGTAAGGATCTGTTCACACTAATTGCTCAAAACCACAAAATTTCATCACAGAAGAAAGGAGGAAAACTTTCTCTAACAATATCTCAGCATTTGGTGACATCTGGGGAGAAATGAGTGTTAAAGAGGCAACATCCTTCTGCATTTCAGATCCTGGAATGATTTCCCATGACAATGCTCTGACATTTTACATGTTAATTATACCCTTTGTCTTAGGTGCCCACCATTTAGTTAAGCTGGTTTTGTACTCAGAGGAGCAAAAGGGAACAAGGGCTAATTCATTCCACATGTCTAAATCACATCCTCATGGGGATTGTCTCTCTTTCTCCATTGTCCAAATTGGAAGCATAAATAATGGAGCCAATAATTGGATGGAGCTTTGAGCAACTTGGTCTAGTGGAAGGTGTCCCTGACCATGGCAAGGAGGTTGGAAGTGGGTGATCTTTAAGGTCTCTTCCAACCCAAATCATTCCAAGATTTTGTGATTGACCAAGACTAGGTGTCAATCTTTCAGATGGGGTGCATCCCCCCCTTACATGTCCTGTGGCACATGGATTTGCCTTTAGGTGTTTATTATATCCTCTGTTACATCCAGAATCAGAAATAAGTGTCCCTTTACTAGTCCAGGTAGAACTGTGGTAGGTGTAGTGAGCTTCCAGAAAAGTGCAACACCATAACACATCTTTCCACTGTTTCTCATGTTTTCCAAGCAAGGTTCAGTGAGCCAGTGAGCTCAGTTTGATGGGACAAGGAAGGTCAGCAGTCCAGGCTGGCTGCTGCTGTACCACAGTGTGACTGAGTGAGCCCATCCTGACTCTGCCTGTCTCAAATAACTCTCATTTTACTCATTTTGTAAACCAACCAAACTCCATCTTGAAACTTGTGTTGGAGCTACTACATCACCATGAGAGACTCTTCCAGAAATCCCCTGCCCATTATTCTCATTCTCCTCTCAAAGTCATTCATGATGATGTCTTGAATTACAGAATCACAGTTTGGAAAAGACCTCTGACACCATCAAGTCCAGCCTACAACCTAAAACCACCATGTCAGCCAGACCATGGCACTAGCACAGATCACAGATAGTTGAGAAAATATCCAAAGAAAGAAATCCTCAGGTCCAATTTGCCCAATCTCTGCCTTCTAGAAGGTCTCTAATAGAAAACATGTTTTTAGGCTCAGGATTCCCCCAACAAGACACCAGAGAGGAAAATTTTTCCAGGCTGGTACTCACAAACCTGCAGTGGAGTGTATTCATGGACAAAGGGATTGAGGAGATTGTTTGGTGCCAGACCAGAGCACTACAGTGTTTCTAAATAGCAGAGCTACAGTCCATGGGTCTCTCCAAGTCCCTGAAGGGCCACCTAGAAATGGAAGGATTGAAACCACATGAGAGAATGAGTGTGGTTTCCCCCTTTCTATGTAGTCCTTGTGAACTCTTATGTGTTTTAACCATCAGGCCTTAATCCTGTTCATCAAGAGCACCTAATACTGCCAGTTGTGTGGGTTGGGTGGGAAATACCTCTGCTACTAGAGCTCTCTAACTCATTTGAGCACCCTCAGACAGCATATTGGAGCTGATCTGAAGTGGGGTTGGGGAGTGTGCTCTTGGTCTTTCAAGTAGACCTGAAGACAAGCCCTGAGCTTGAGAAGAAATTGAGAAAAGCGGTGATTGTACATCTTTGGGCAATTTTCTCTCACTCCATCTTCCCTGCAGTCCCAGTGGTGGTGACAGAAACACCCAGGATGGCTTTGATTGACCTCACTCAGGTGCTGATAGCTGAGAACATGTGTCAGCATGGGCTTCACAGACTGTGGAAGCTCATCCCAGGCCTCATACAGTTGCCATGGCAGCTCATCCATGCTGAAGTTTACTCTACAACAGCATCACTGCTATTGAGACCCAGACTTTACCCTGACAGTGGTAAAACAGGGATAAGAGCAGCTCTTTACTTTAAAGGGATGCAGTAAAGATAAGCACATTAAAGGCTGAAAAATAGTCATGGTAAGATATCAATATTGTCTAAATTTAGCTAAATTTATCGTCCAGACATCTAAAATAGAGCTAGTTGTCTAGACTCCTTGTGTAACTAATTAAAGGAAACGGATATTTTTCATCTGACCACAATATCTGCCCTATTTTGGACATCTGCTTTGGGAGATGAATCATAGCCTTTGATATACTGACTGGTGGTCTCTTGGTCAGGCAGAGAGCTACGGCTCAGTAGTTGAGGTATAATGTCCATATTACATTATTTATAGCTCCATCTTCTAAAGAAATATGGTTTTGGCAAAGGAGGCCCTGGCTTGATGTAGAGGTTGTATGCAAAAATGCTGTTTTTTCAAAGTTTACTGGATTTTAGGTTGGCAGCAGAATGTCAACATCTTTTCCAAGACTCATGAATACATCAGATTCATTGACTGGGCAAGAAACCTTACTTAGCTGCCTGGGTTAGGGGTCTGAATGGCTTTCCTCTCTACAGCAAGCAGAGATCAACAAGAATATCCAGACATTGGTCTAAGTGCTTCATTCCAGGTACTGACTTGGAGTCTTCTCTGCCAGGTATTTGGCAGGAATTAGTTACGGTCTATATTAAGAGTATCTCAAGCCTTCCCTCCCACTGCGTTTGAGGCTAGGAGTCCTTTCTCCTGTTTTTCTCTTGCTTATATACATATATATTTGAATTAGAGTTCCTGGTCTCTCTCTATGCTCCATGCAAAAAAATACAGACTTAAGGTCAAGATTCATCTGGCCTATTTGTCAGCACCTGCTTGAGGATGACCTTGTGTTGTCTGTAGAGCAGCTCTTCCGTGGCTCACAGGGATTCAGTCAGGTGTGTCTGTGTTATAGAACCAATACTTAGTTAAGTTATCTGAGATTATTCAAACAGAAGGGGAACAGAGGCAGCTGTAGAGAGACCTTAGATGCACCATCCATCAGGCGCATCCATCTTTAGGGCTTGATTCCGTTGGTTCAGTTTGGGCATTTATTGCCATTTGAAATGCTCTGAGGTATTTAAGACATCAAATATGAGACATGACATTCGTGAAAGTCACGGGGTTTTTCCCAGAGTGAAGTAACCAAGAGAATATCAATGAAGTAGATGCCCCTGTTTAGGCAGCTGAATCAACCCCTGCGTGTTTCAGTGCCTTGACACACATCATCACTTGTCTCAGCTCTGTCCAGCCTCCCTTTACAGAGGACACACGAAATTCTGTCTTCATGCTGTCTCCTCTTTTTTTCACCAGGTCCGTTCTGCTGCCAGGAAAAGGTGGCACCACTGGCAGGACCATCACTCCCTCCGAGTGCGCGTGGCACGTGCCATGTCCATCCCCACCTCTCCCACACGGATCAGCTTCCACAGCATCAAACAGACGGCGGCCGTGTGACCTGCCCTGCACAGCCCCGCACCACCCGGTGGCCTTCAGAGTCCCTCGCTCTCCTCGAGCCCCTTTCTGCAAACCTCCTTCCTTTACCTTCACTGATCTCTTTCCAATGAGGTGCCCGGCGTATTCCTGTGGACTCTCATCTCCCACATCTGTGATGCTGCTTTAAGGCAACCAGGGAAAAGCCTCTTGGAGTCAGTGGTGGTAAAACAGATTCACAGAAGAAACAGGTTCAACCCTGAGTGCACCTTGTGGAAGTTCACAGTACAAAGTCTAAAAGAGCGCACTGGGAGGAACAATCAATTTTTTTTCTGTTTTTATTTTTTCCTTTTGTTTTCCCTTCCATTTTGTGGTGAACAAAGACTGTTTTTAACATACTGCCCGACTCACCCTGTACATTGATTCCCAATGATTTCAACAGTTTGGTGTATAATAGCCCATTTCTTTTCTTGTTTCTTTGTAAAAAGTTTCTTCTCTGCAGAACTGTCATTTGAGAACTTGTGGCAGCACAAAAAGAGCATCTGGAAGTGAAAAATCTGGTGTGAAAAGTCTACTTTCCCCATTCCTCCTTTGACAGACTGAGAGGTGTCAGGGTATTGCTGGACTGTTTAACACAGGGCTCTTTGCCCTGCAAGCACATTGCCCTGGCCATGCACAGGTTTTGCAAAGGACAGCAATAGCTCAAAGTAGCTCTACAAAATATCCTTATTCCCCTTAGCCCCATGCTTTTGGCACAATGTAAGTAGCCTTTGGAAAGTCTTTGGTTTTTTTCAGCTCAGAGGATTGGGGGGGATGGACAACAACATGTTTTCTGGTTTTAAGAAACACAAAAGGGAAGCACTGTAAAAATAATAATGAGAAGAGGATGTTTGTGTTCTGAGGAAAGTGCTACATGCTGCACAAAGATATCTATTGAGCATTTTGAACTAGAGCAGATGTATCTACCAGGCTTTTTATGTGATGTTCAAAAATACTGTATATTTTCAATAATAAACACTACTCTGGGTTGGTTTCAATAAAACCAGGCATCATTTTCTTTACTCTGGAAAAGAAGAGGACACCTCTCCTAAGAATGGTTTTGTATCTAAATCAGGGACAGAAATCCTGTTTGATAATAAGCCAAGAAGAAGAACCATCCCATGATAAAATCTGAGCAAGAGGACATTTAAATGAAGGAAGAATTGCCTCCCTTCTGAGCTCATGGTGTTACACTGGATCCCTGTCCCTCTGTGCTCCTCTTCCCTCCATTGGGCTTTGCAACAGCAGGAAGAAAAAAGCAGATAGTTTAATGTGTTCCCTATCACCTGTATCTTATCAGAGATGGAGAAATTTGCTCTTTCCACTTTATCAAGCTTATTCTGAATTTTCTTCAGATGTTTTATAGGACTTTCCAGCACAAGCTTAATTTAAATCTCCAGATTTATATTGGTCCAGTTTTCAGGGGCTGGAAAATATCTTGGAAGACACTGATATTAATCCCTTGCTTATGGATGGATCTTGTCCTAACAGCTCAGTCACATTCAACTTTGAGCTTGTTGACAGTGAACAGCAAATTTAAATTAACAAATTAAAATTTTGTAACTTTTCTCCCTCCTAACTCGTTTGGATTCTTGTGCCCCAAGGAGATAACTGAGGGAGGAGGGAGATTTGAGATCTTGAGATTTGAAAGTGTGATGAGAGAGGACCAGGTCAGTGCTTTTATTTACCAGATTCATCACAATAGTGATGCACAGCCCCCAGCATGTTGTGTTTGAAGGAACAGACATATCTACAGGTTAGAAAGATGTAGATTGAGTATCTCTGTGTTTGCTCTGGCGATACAACTGCCTGGGATGCAGAAGGGATTTTTAGTGCAGCAGATACTGTCAGAAATTGCAGGCTATTATTGCTACCTGGAATGTAGCAGACATCCAGACATCCAACAGGTCTGAGCAGAAAAGAAACTCAGCAGCTGAAGAAGTGAAATAACTATATCCATGCTAGGGCACTGACCTTGTACCAATGTTTCCAGGGCTATTTCTGGGATACCCTGTTGTCACTCACAATGAGTATTCACTAAACATTTAAGACCAATAAATAGGTGAACAAGCTTAAATTTGGTCTCTGTCTCAGTAGGTCAGGTGGCTGATCTCCCATTACACTTGGGACTTACCCAAGTAAATTGTGCAGCAATGTCTGCAGAACTTCTTAGCAATGAGTTCTGTGCAAGGTGCACTGAAGTCACTAAGGTTTGCACTGCCTCAGGAAATGAGACTATGAAGGACTCTCTCTCTCCTTTCTCTGCTGTCAGCCATGGCTCAAGGGTAAAAATGTGATACTCCTAATTTTATTAATGCAAACAATTTGAAGAAAATAAAAATAACCTTTTCGACTCTGTAAGTTCTCACTCACCGGAGTTTGGAAGAAGTTTCCAGTTCTCTTGCCTGATAGCATTGGTGATGCTCTTGTCTCTGCTGAACTGACTGGTCCCACTGGTGAAGAGATGACATCTGTCATCAACAACACTTGGTACATCCAAGCTGGGATAATAAAATGCTCACCTGTCCTCAAACACCAGCCAAAGTGGCTGCTGATGCCATCCCAAGGCATGGCATGGAATTAAGTCATAGAACTGCTCAGAAATTGATCCATTTGAGTTGTTTGGAAATCATCCCAGGAGAAAAACCCCTGGGAGCAAGGTGGATAAGCAAGAGTTTTCATTTCCCCTGCATAACCTTTGATGAAAATGCAGGCTGAAGTGGAGGTGAACCACACATCATTACGTCAAGAAGACATGCATTTCCAAATTTGTATTGGCACATTCCAGTAACCCTATAGTTGTCTGGCCACCTAAGGCATCCTTCAGGGATCATCCCAGCTCAGAGACCAAAGCCCTGGCTGGACAAGAGTGTACAGGGAAGCACTGGCCCAGGTCACTTCTGGGCCAAGATTCCTGGGTTTCCACAGGGAGGAGTGACCCCAGTAGAAGACAGTAATAAACTAGAGCAAAGTCAGCCACAGACCACCAAGTTTCTCAGATCTGGAGCACTTGCCATGTGCAGAGGTGTTACAGGAGCTGTTTCAGAATGAAGAGATTTTGGATAACAGCCTGCCAGTACCTACAAAAGCTTGCTGACCATGGTGTAGGGCAGGAAGACAAGAGACAACAGACTATAAGCTGGGACAAGAAAGGACTGGATCAGATCTAAGGAGAAGGTTTTTCCTGAGGAAGACAGTCAAGCAATGGGACAGGTGTGCAGTCTCCATGTCCAGAGATTTTTCAAGACCTAACAGGATAAAGCCCTGAGCAACATACTCTGTGATCATAGCTGATCCTGCTGTGAGTAGGGGGTTTGGACACCAGGAAACCTCCTGGTGTCTCTTACAATCTGGATTATCCTGTCATCCTAGTAGTGATATTGTCAGGCACACCATTAACACTGTGAAAGTATGAGCATGATAGAGGTTTGGCTGCTGTATTTTTTTCATGTAAACCTCAGGGGTTTTGGAAACATGCTGATGTCTCCTCTTTTCAAAAGAAGCTTCTTCCTTTGCTTTCTCCTGGCCAGAATGTAATGATTAACAAAGTCACATCTCTTTAGGGAAAACTCTCTACTTTGTGATGCCTTTTAAAGCCGTATGTCTCTTTCTACAAAATAATCATTCATGACACAGATCTGGGATGATTCAGATGTAGCTTTTGGATCAGCAGGAACAGTCTCAGCTACACCAGGAAAAGGGTTGTGGATCTGTAGGACTGACAGTACCTGTGTATGTGTAAATGTGTGTTTACATACCCATGTACACACATGGACATACACATCTGCCTGTATGCGTGAACAAAATTGGTCAAGTCACTTTTGATTTATAGCACATTACGTAGGAAGAAAACAAAGCTTCTTGTGTTCAGTGAGTCATTATGGAAATGAACATCCATGAAAATTTAAGTACTTGAAACACAACTCCAAAGAATGATTCCGGGAAAACGTTTGCAGTGCTGAGTATTGGAGTTCATGCATGTGCCAACTGGCATGGGAGAGCAAGTGTAAGCTGACTTTGGATCTGTGCTAATTGCTTCCTTCTGACACTATTTAGATCTTTTCAACCTCCTCCTTTGCAATAAATCCCCAGTTCCAGCTTGCAGTGGAGACAACACATTGCCCCATCCTGACTATTCCGTGTGTGCCATCACACTACACCTACAGGACAAGCAGGGGACCAGGCCCAGCGTGGCTGTCCTGAGTCACTCAGGACAGTGTGGAGCAGGAGGCTGTGGAGCAGGGACATATCCAGCTTCTGACCACCCAGTCTGTGGTCAGACTCATGGTTTCTCCAGTGTTGGTACCTCCTCCTGCAAACAGCCACCACAAGACCTTCCTCTTAGTCCATGGAGAGAAACAAAGCACTTGAGGGATTACAGTCTTGGGAGTTCACCACTCAGAAAATGGTATCTCCCTGTGTGGAAAGGATGTTGTGCGTTCATGAGCGAAGGATTCACATAAATCCTTCGAATTTTCATACACTAGTTCACTTTATTCCCTTTCTCATGGAAATGCCATAGAGTTGGAAGATAAAAAATATCTCAGGAGAAACTTTTGGAAAAGAAACAGGTAATATCTATAAATTGTGGACTGATGGCAAAATATGTTGTTAAAACAAGAACCTGCATCACTTGGATAGTCTTGTTGGATTCTATATTAGTTTCTTAAGATTCTCCACTTGCTAATTAGTGTAGGAGAAAGAAAATCTTTCTCACTGGTGTAATTACCATGGAGCAGTGCTATGGTGACCTTAAGCTGAGAAGCCAAAGGTTTAAAGAAGAACTCTAATGAGTTTCCCAGACACTAACGAGCCAGCCAGCATCCATGAAGGCTGTGTGTGCTCAGCACTCTCCAAAGTGCTGTGGAATGAACCCTCTGACCCTTCTGACACATCTCTCCTCTGCTCTCCCAGGCTGCAAGGGGTTGTGTCAAAGGCTGAACCAATTAATTGCACTCTGGGTATTGGGAAGTGTCAAATGAGTCCTTCAGTCTTCTGAGGTGGAAAAAGGACAAATTATAAAGCTGCTGGCAAGGTCATAAGGAACAGCACCAACACTCTGCAGGGATGGTGTGCTCAGGGTCCAGCAGTGTTCATTATTGGCCCAATGGCTAATGAGCTGCCCCATCCAGTCTGAGCAGGGAATAGTGGTTAACCTGGGTCATCCCAATCCTAGCCAGCCACATCCAGCCTGAAAGCACATTTACAGAGTAGAAATGCTGAATGTCCTTCAGCTGGCTTGCGTGTGATTTAGTACTTGACTCATCTAGACCTTGGGGATGCTCACTGGTTGCTGACTTACAGCTCAGCAGTTCAGCCAGAGGCCAGTGGATCAGCAGCCATGTCAGCAGTGGGTTCTGGCACAACTGATCACCTCAGATGTCAGAAACAGGGATTGATGCTTCCTAGCACAACATCTAAGCCAACTCAGGAGCAGCGTGCAACCAAAGTAACGCAGCCACAAGGTCAGCCCAACTGCTCCTTGGTGAGATCTGATGGCTGACGTGGTTTTGTGTCTCCCAGGGATCCCTGCAAGTCTCCTTGTCTAGCAGCCAGACAGGGATTGGCCTCAGTTCTGCAAATCAGAGCAGTTTGGTTTGGAAGGGACCTTTAAAGGTCATCTAGTCCAAACCCCTTCAATGGGCAGGGACATCTTCGACAGAATGAGATTGGTCAGAGCCCTGAGCAGGTACCTGTGTGCAGGTATTTCAGAAAGGTTGTAAAGTCTAGAACAGCTCTTCTCTAACAGAAGGATTGCATAAACTTTGGGGGGGAAAAAAAAGAAAAAGAAAAGAAGCCAACCCAAACACAAATCTAGTCATCCTTTGCTGTTTACCACAGTAACAACACTCAAGTGAAAGTTGGAGTTCACTTTAAATATCTGGTGATGGATGTGATTATCCTTCATCTCGTATATGAGCACACATGTTTTTTTGATCCTTCTGTTAACTTAAGAAGCCTTATGGCTAAAGAAGAATCACAGACCAAGAATCACTCAGCAACCAAAGCACGTGCTGGATTGGAAATAGGATCCTGTGCATTCATCCCACTTTCCTTACAGACTTCTCATGTCACTTCAAGGAAGTTTCTTTCCATATCTGCTTGTACTAATTTCTCCCTGAATTTGTCAGGAAGCTATTTGGGGTGCAGACTGCTCTCAGTGACTGTCTGTAGAGCATCTAGCAACTAACACGGTGTGGGCTCTTTTTATGATGTACAACACCAAAATACACAAAACCCCATAATAAACTGGGATGTGTACTGTTCAATCCACATCTGAAACCTGGTGTAGCCTCCTGGGTCAATACTGTCCATCTGCAGCACATCGAGGGGGGGTTGTGTACCTTGTGCTAACAAAAAAAACCCTGTTAGAGAGGGCTGCTAACAAACACACTACCTCCCAAAAATAGTGTGCATTTTTCCATGCTATTGTCCAGATATGTATTGTGTTCTAAGCATGAAGATAGGATTTTCAGACATTCCCATATAGGCTGAGTATTTAATTCCCATTGTTTTCTGTTGGAAATATATCAGAGTTAATTGACTTTGCAAATGCCCTTACATGTGTTCATATCTTTTTCAATGTATATAGGCTTTTCTGAAACACATCTGGCTGGTCTTCTGCAAATATCAAAATCAGAGAATCACAGAATGGTTTGGGTTGGAAGGGACCTTAAACATCATCTAATTCCAGGCTCCTGCCATGGGCAGGGACACCTTCCACTAAACAGCAAATAGTCTGTCCTAGAGTTGGAGTAGGAGGGTGATGTTCTTGCAGTGGCCCTGTGCTACATGAAGGTACTTTGTCTGGGTAAAATAGCACAAGACAACAACACAAGCATCCAAAGCTGTAGTCAATATGTTTTCTTGAAGGATTTGTTTCAGCTTTGCTGATATGCATATTTTCCTTCTATTAAAGTTACTCATTTTGCATGTTTTACACACTCACTGATAAAAAGCTGTGAACAGCAATAAGCCTCCACATTTGTGCTGTCCTTCAGATTAACCTTCATCTTGTTAACCACAGCTGCTTCACTCATTCTCAGGCTTTTTTCCCCACTCGTTGTACAAAGGCTTTCAAAGCACTTTTGCTTTGGTCAGCATTGGTATGTATTGGGAAGTTGCTTGCAAAGCAAGAAAGAGAAAAAGTTGCATAAAAACATTTTATCAAAGTTGCGAACATCATAAATCTTGCAGGAAGCATTTACTTCCCTCTCCTGCTGAACTCATAAATGCAGAAATGTAAAATTAAACAGATCCAATCTGCCACCCCCTCCAGGTTTGGAAGGAAAGCCTCAAGCTTGTGCAGCCCCCAAACTTGTTGAGTGACTCCTTCAATAAATCAGCCCTTCCCACACGTCCTGAAATGATATTAGCTTGTAGCCACAAGACATTTATGATTCATATGGGACAGGCTCCTTGCGAAATGATTACAGCAGTCGCATCTGCGGCAGAAAAGTGAAATGCTGTGGAGTCAAAGTCAATTAAAAAACAAATACATCAGACCTCCTGGTCCCTGCTTCAGCAAGGAAAGACCACATGCTTTTCCCTATCAGTTACACATCAGCATTTTTTTGGATAGTGTTATTTAGCAGTTGCTCGTATCTGAATCAACAACCCAAACAATCAAACTGTCTGAGCTCAGTTATTTTACCTTTGTCAGACAATGTTGGCACAACAGTTTGTGTACCCCTGGAGTAGCCTCCATGTATCCCATCTGTGTCCATACTGAAATGAGAATATTTGGTTTGCCAGGACTAGATTAACATCTGCATCCAGAATCACATGGAGGACTCACCTTAAACTCTGCAGAGCTCATGCTGAACGTGTCGCTGTTATTATACAGGGAGAATTTGGGGCCCAGGATTCAAAATGGGCTTTCAAAAAGGTGGTGGTTTCCCAAGTATCTTTTTGCTTTATGACAACACAGCAAGATCCCTGGCTCACCTGTACCCCAGCCTAAGGAGATACCTCAAATCCACAGCAGGAGCAGGTACATCCCAATTCCTGCCTCTCTCCAAGGGCAGGTCAAGCTCACCTGTCTCCACCAGGATTCACCTCTCTGAGGAGGACACCAGGCTGAGGTGTCACCATACAGGTGTGTCCAAGGAGCTGGTGTCTTCATCCACATGGAGTCAGTGGAGGTTTCATCCATGCCATGAGCACAGCCCAGACAGTTGTTTATCCTGTCCACACATGGGTGTTTGCCTTTGGGTGACCCCAACAGCTCCCATGGGCTGTATTGACAATATTCCCACTGGCTACAAGGGATTTTGTGAGGCTGGATCAGAATCTGTGAGTTTTAAAGAGGGATTTCGTGAGCCACGTAAACCCTGTTTCACTGCTTTGTCTAAACATACCTGCTAAGGTCCACCTGAGACAGCCCAGATACCACATGGGGTGGTAGAGTGAGAAACCAAAGTCTCACTCCAAAGGTGTGAGACATCAGCAGGTGAATTCATCACTTGTGTAAGGCTCCTCTGTGCCACAAGTACCACATAATATTATCATTTTATATCAAGCCAAAGACAAGCTCTTTGTATTTTCTTAATCTTTCTCTCTACCTCCTGCTCTTCATCTGCAGTGAAAATGCTGATTATGCTGCATTAGTCACACATGCTGCATTAGAGATTTTCCTCTCTTTGTCAAAATAATGAATGTATAACTTTAGAGAGAGACAGAGAGTGGTGAAGTCTTGAGCATGAGATTGCTTAGTGTTTGCTTTCTCTGTCCCCTGCCTTTCTGGTATGATGAGGCAGGGAGGGGGCGGGGGGAAGAGAGAAAATAAAAGCTAGAAAATAGTTATAATTCATACAAAGTTCCAAAGAAAACATTCCCAAGTTACAGTGTAGTTTTCCACTGTAAAACTTCTGGCTTTAACTGGAAAGCTGAAGGAAAAAAAGTCTATCAAAAGCAGCTCTGAGCTTTTCCTGACTCAGCTTTGGAACTGGGATATGCCACAAGTCCTGGGGCAGACATATGCCTGGTAGACAGGTTAGAAGGGAGTGTCTGCTATTGCTATAGAAGTGAGAGAAGCCAATGCTTCTGTCTCCAGCAGTTCTGGGACATGTCATCCCTGTGCAGGTGGCACATGGCTCCTGTCTGCCCAGCCTGGGAAACCATCAAAGTTTGCATACATGGAAAACCTGTGCTATGAGGAAAGGGTGAGGGAATTGGGATTGTTCAGCCTGGAGAAGGGTGAGAGAGACCTCATGATAGATCTTCCTTGGGGGAAACCAGCAAGGGTACCATGGGCATTTCCTCTTGGATGACCCTTTGTACTGGATCCCACCATTCTTATCTGGGGAAAAGAGTTTGATGTGTCTCACTGTGCCATTTAAAACCCCAGATATATCCCCCATCGTGTCTCCATTTCTCCTACACAGGAGTCCCCTGGGGCTCCCATTCCCTGCACTTCATCTGTTACTAACCCAAAATCCACTCTCCATTGTGCAGGACAGCATCTGTCCTGCTGCCCTTATCCCTCAGGAGCCAGAAGGAATATTTTATTAGTAGTATCATTGCTGTCTGTCCTTCACAGTTCTGAGTGAAAAACTCAGTGAACAACAGGACACTGCGACTGGGAAGTGAAAATAGTCTCATCAGAACCCTTGTCCTGGTCATTATCTCTCATTCTCTAGAATAAAATTCCAGACCATGCTGCAAACACTTTGAATACAATAATATAACACTTTATTTACTTGCATAGAGGCTGGAATAGAGGCTGGACACACATAATACCTTTTGCATATGAGATCCCCTGGGTTACCAGTGAATTCTTACCATTTTTCCACTGGTTGCAGAACAGATTTTGTAGTTTTGCTGTCTTCTCACTTAACTATGTTTTTTGGATACTATTAGAATCTTCCTTGTGCTCAGGAAATATATTTCAGTGCTTAGCCCAATTACTGAAAAAATAAAATTGCCTGTGTCTCAGCTAAGCTACAGACACCTCTAGTGCCATTTTCTCCCTCAACAGACTGGAGCATTCACCTGAATGTAAATGCTTATATCATGAAAAAATATATATATCTAAAAATTTTAATTAGATTGTATATATATAAGTATATATATTTATATTTTTTATGTATACAAAAAAGTAAAAGTATAAATAGACACACATATATATGTATACAGATATATATATATAGAGAGAGAGAGAGAGAGAGAGAGAAATATATATGCAGTAGCCTGGCTGCTGTATTTGAGCCAGTCAGCCCAGACTCTGCTTTTTCCAGTCCCTGGAGTCCACACTGCAGGACTAAGTGACAAAAAGGCTCTGCTTGTGCAGAAAGCTTAAAAATCAGGTGTCATTTGAGGACAGACCTTTGTCCACCCCTCCACTACTTTACAATGACTCTATTTTGCCACTGCCACCTCTCTTTATGCTGCCAGCCCTTGAGATGATGCTCAGGTTGGGTTGTCTCGTTACAGCACAGAACCCACAACTATCTCAGGACACTGGCAGTGACAATCTCCATGTGACTTCAGCTTTCAGTGAATTTATTGGTTTCCCTCATGAGCAAGAAGATGAATTCACTCTTTATCCCTCAGCACAGAAATTACCCACATTCAGAACCTGCTTAAATCCACCAGGATTATTTCATTAGTGTATCACTTCACTTTTATTTTAGTTTAATGCAATGATGAATCACATCCATTGTTTTCTATGGAGCTCCTTTTGATCCAGAGTGGCACAAGTGGGAGGAGAAAACTACTGATGATATCATTATCCTTCTAGAGGAAAACAGCTCCTGAATCAGACTGTCACTACAATTCATTTTGCAAAGTGAACATTGCAATATCTATTTTATAAAGAAATTTTACACAGACAAAAGTACATAGAGAAAAAAATATTTTTAAAATCTGTCCTCAAAGGAAATAATAGGAGTAAAGCAACCACTGACTAAAAAGAGAGAAAATATATTTGAAAACCTCCTTATTTATAATCTCTTTTTCATTCTATTTTCACAAAGACCAGTACTGGGAGTGCTGTAAATGACTGTAAATACACAGTTCCTTCTGTCTTTTCTTGTCAAAACATGGATGTCTCCTGCCAACATACCCCAAAGCATTAGAGACATATTGCTGGCTGGCTGATATGACACCAGACCTTCAGGAAAAGAAGCCAGGGGCCATAAGGAATACCTTGGGAGATCTTAAACAACAGGAGAATGAAAATGGTAAGTGAATGAAACCTTTGCACAGTTCTTGGTACCATTCACAGTGTGAAACAGATCTGCACAGACCATGACAGGAGCTGGAAGGACACACTAGAGGCAAATGTCACTCTCATATTCTACTGTTCTTATACAAGTTTTACTCCCTTATAATCCCAGTGAGTCATGCTGCTCTGATTTATATCAACATACACCCAAAGCATTACCTGAACACCCCCAGGATTACCTCCAAATCATACTGGTGTGAATCACATGGGAATTTGGTTGTGGAATTAGCTGTAAGTAAAAGAAGATATGCCACTAGAATAAGATCTAATACAAAGGATGCTCACTCTGTCCTTTTTCTGTGCTTCCACCCCATGCATGAGTAAAACAAAGCAGTACTGTGCTCTTTTGATAGCTGCCTCCTCCCTGGCTACATCTGTGTTTCCATGTACCTGAGGCACCAAAGGAACACAGTGCACACAGGTGTCCTCTGCAGGGGATGGACAGAGAGACTCTGCCATAAGAAAATGCCAGGTTGGATGGTCTTGGAGCAACCTGGTCTAGTGGAAGGTGTCCTGCCCATGGCAGTGGGGTTGGAATGAGGTGGTCTGTAAGGTCCCTTCCAACCCAAACCATTCTATGATTCTATGAGCCTAAATTTTTCTTTGGATGTGCCCACTTTTTCATGGATACAGGGAACCCATGGAGATGGTGGTACCAGCCCCACTGGTGTAGAGACTGATGGAGGTCACACAGTCCTGCCCTCCTGGAACCCTGCTGAAACTAAACACCAGTTGGTCTCACTGCAGAAATTCCTCTCTGCACAATTTCTTCCTCTGGACTAGAAAAGACAAAGCACAACACAAACGAGCACCATAGCAACTCAATCACCTCTTTTTCTTTTTTTCTTTTTTAAGAAAGAAGCAACAAGGTGTGGAGAGGAGCCAAATTACAGAAAAAAAAATCAGAACAAAGAGGTGACCTTGTATTTCATCTCTGATTAATGCAGGTTATTTATTGTTGAATAACACCACTAGAGACTGTACCTTGTGTTTAAGGCCCTATTCTGTCTATAAATATACAGTGCTCAAGGCTGGTTTAAAAATATACAAAGAATGGAGAACTAAAGTGTCCCAACAGTTCATGTTTTGGACAGACTAATGTAAGGGTGACTTCCACCAGAATGGAGGTCATGGAAGAGAATGTGCACTGAGATTTTGGAGGTGTGTTCTACCTCATCCCAGGATGCTGAGAGCACTGATGTTTCACTGGAGAGAAGCAAACTCTGTGGAGAGATTTGAGGTGACACCTGTATTGTAGGTGACTTATCCTGAGCTTAATTCATGCACCTGGGACTGGGGACTCTTTGGCATCTGAAATACCCCAGGATACTGGAGGTGGGAGGTATGACAGGTGACAGCCAACTAGGATAACCCAGGTGGGACAACCTAGGGCATAGAATCATCAAACTGCAGAATAATTAATGTTGAAAAAGCCTAACACTGCCAGGTCCACCATTAAAACATGTCCCTAAATATCTCAATAACAAGAGGTGAGATGTCTGGACAACTGAATCAAGACTCCTATGTCTGTGTAGTATATGGTCTTCTCAGTGTTTCCACGTGACATTTTCCTTTTCCTGTCATCCCCATAGAGACAAAATCTGTAAAGATCATGAACTCTCATTCAATGCACCTCACCACCTTTAGCATATTTCTCCAAGGAAATGGAGTTGTGCTATTTTTTAAGTGTTGTAGATGGATTCAGTGTATTTCAGGTACCTGTCTGGATCACACACCTTAGTGTTGTTGAATATCACAGTCACTTTAAATCACACAGGAATCCTCTGACAAGGAAAGAAACTGAAGCCATGTCTCCCAAATCCTGTTCAGAGCTTCCTTTTCCCCTCCCAACCTGGGCAATGGAGAACAGTATTGTGGCTCATGGTTTGCCTTAGTAGAACAGGAACATCTGCATTAGGATGAGTCATAGAATCATAAAAAGACTAGGATTGGAAGGAACTTAATGATCATTTAGTTCCAACCTCCTGCCATGAACAGCGACACCTCCCACTATCCCAGATTGCTCCAAGCCCCATCCAACCTGACCCTGAACACTTCCAGGGATGGGGCATCCACAGCTTCTCTGGGCAACTGTTCCAGGGCCTCACCACCCACATTGTAAAAAAATTCTTTTTTATTCTGATCTAAACCTGCCCTTTTTCAGTTTGAAGCCATTGCCCTTGTCCCATTACTACATGCCCTTGCAAAAAGTCCCTCTATATCTGTCTTGGAGCCCCTTTAGGCACTGGAAGGGGCTCTAAGGTCTCCTCAGAGCCTTCTCTTTTCCAGGCTGAATAGCCCCAGCTCTCAGCCTGTCTCCAGAACAGAGGTGTTCTATCCTGCTGAGGCTGTCAGAGGGATCATGCCTGATCTTTTCCATGTGTTTGTGAACAGCCCATGAGACCTGCTCCAGACACAGCTGAGGATCCACAACACTTATTGAGAAGAAATCTGTGATAACAGCAGCAACCATCACCATAACATGGCCTGATCTGAAATGGCAGAGCTGTAACACACAGGTAGCATATCTCAGAAAACTGTAAGGAACAGCAATTTTCTTGTATTGAAACATTTTGCTGACTTCAGGCTAGGTAAAGGGACAAAAATAGACTTGAAGGCTTCTTTTTGTCAATTCAAGGTCTTGTTAAGTATCTTCAGTTCACGAGCATTTTGATGCTGCAGAAAACCTGTCCCGAAAACCCATTTTCCCTGGAGCATCAACATGTTGTGATCTAAAAAAAAAGAGCAAGAGTCCTCAGTAAATATCCCAACCCCTTTAGGTATGTGCAATTTTAAATCCATTATCCACCAATATAACAGCTATGCTTCTTCCACCACTTTTTCCAACAAAAGTATTATATCAAAACTTGGCAGCTGTCATAATGCTTTGATCCATGTTCAAATTGCCATTCTGAGTTTAATATGGCATTGTTAGCTGAGCTAAAGCAAGAGAAATTTCTCTAATTCCAGCATTTAACAACCTTTCTGTCTGCCAGCCATCCTCAGACAGAGGAACAGGGCAATGGTCACACTGGAGTGTGTCTTGGATCTATGTTCCTGTGCTCTGTGATAGACACTGGCCTAATTTTTGTGCTTCAGAGAGAAAAGTAAACCCATAATACAATCCCATCCCATCCTCTGAGACTGTTCCCTGACTCATTTTTTTATAAATACGAGATAAACAGTGTTGACAATATAATTCTATTCATCACAACTGAAGGAGCTGATGAAGACAGAGCCAACATGTCTCAAATAATCCATTTGACCCCAAAATCCAGCTCAGGGAGATCTACAGAGCAGTGGCAGCACTGCACCTTCTGTCACCAGCAGCATCACAGTGTTGAATGTTTTCATTTTCCATGACATTTTCCCTATGGAGGAGGAATCAGGAACCTAAAATTAGCTTTGTGGAAGCATTGACTTAATGTAACTCCATGCACTCACACTCACACCAGCCCTGGGATCAAACAGCCCCACAGCTGGCAGGGCAAACCCTGGCAATCCCAGCAGAAACATTTGGTTTTCAGCAAGTGACTCTAACTGGAGCTTTCCAAAATTAGCAAACTCACTCCCTCCTCACTGTGGCACATCCCTGCCCAAGCTGTGAGTGCATTTTTGGATTAAAGCAACATTTCTGTAGCTTGCAACTAGCTCAAACACAGTGTGGAAATGCTGTTTTTTTCAAACACCTTGTTCTGATGTGTAAAAATTGATGGTGTAACTATTCATCATTTTTCCATGTGAATAGGAAACAGGAAATAGGAATAGTGTAGGAAACAGGGACCATGCAAGGTGATTATGGAGGAATTGTGCTGTTGTTTAGTCCTTGGAACAGCCTTGGATGGGACACCAGCTAAACTGACTGTGAAGGCACAGCAGGAACATGGATGTTTCCTGGAAATCACAAGGGAAGGATGGGTGAAGATTCCCTTGGCAGGAATGGTCACACTTGACATGTCCAGGAGCCAATCCTGAGGAAAGCACATAGAAATCAGGGAATGAAGCAGTCACCCCGAGGCTAAAGACTCGTGTTGTCTTGATGCTTAGTTACTAGAAGACAACAGGAGTTTCAGAGGAAAGGGCTGAGTGGCTCCTCTGTGGTTTGTGGAGTCGACATGTCACCCTTTTAGCTGTCTGGGATGAGTGCTAAAACATCAGAATGGAACATAAATTAGTCTCTAAAAGGAATCAAGGTTAAAGGACCAAAATGAATGTGTTAAACTGCTGAGAACCAAATGAAAAACTGCAAAATGCTAAACACAAATTACGGATGTGTACAGAAACCAGCCATTCCTCTGTCCCATCAGAAATGCCTCAGTGACAGCAGGATATTCTCTACAAATATTCCTTTTCCAAGCTTGCCATCCAGGGGCTGTTTATTGCCCCTGTGAAAACTCCAGGGCAAAGCAGGACAATCATGGATTCCATGGTCAGCCTGGTTTCATCCCAGGGTGCTGCAGCTTTGTCTTCTCCTGATCCTCCACTTACATCTTCCTGCTATTAAGAAGCCAGGAAATGCAAAGCTAAGAAAAGATTCATGCTACCCAGGGCAGGCTCATGAAAGCTTTGAGAAGCCATTCCCATTCTACCTCTGATTCTGAAATCCTTGCTGGATTTGTTGAATTAACATACTGCAGGATCTGTGCTCAAGGGGACATCAGCTGCACTGGACTGGTGGGGACTGGAGTCTTCTGTTCTCTCCCTGTTTTCTCGCAGACAAGATAGTTCAAGCAGGGACTGGTCGTCCTGTTCCTGACCCATTCCACATGTCCCCTTTTAACCTCTCCAAAAAGAGAGCTGTAAGGCCTCCTTAAGGATAACCCTAGCCAGCATCTCCTCAAAACACCTTGAAAAACTCTTGAGGGGACCCAAGTGCCTAGTTCACCCAGAAAGCACCAAAGTTCCACAGCTCCTGGGACAGTTCTCTGTGCAGGACCAAACAGCTTCCCGAGCCATCTGCTGCCCTCCTGAGGGAGTTTCTTCATCCATGAACCAGGGCTGGGAAATTTCCTGTGTGGTTCAGAAACTGCTACTGGTGCTTCTGGGGAGGTTCAGCCTGTCTCTCCCAACCTACTTCCTGCATGTCTGTGATGTCTCTGCTGCCTGCCCCTGCTCCAGGACCCCTGAACCCTGACATCTCCCACTGCGTTTGCAAGCCCTCTCATAACCTAAGCCCCGCTGCAGGTCAAGCTGGCTCCAGCTTTTTCCCCTTTCTAGTGAGCTATTTCCTTCTTCATGTCCTCTCAGGCCTGCTGAGGAGCTCTCCAAGGAGTTTGCAATGTCAAAACACACTCGTAAATCAGTTATCTGCAGCTTTCTCAAGAATGAGCACACAGGCGCCGCCGTGTCCCTCTGAGTAATTTCCCACCGTTCAGTTTAAGAGACATGAAGCTGCTCACTGGATTCTCAGCCCCCAAAAATTCCTTCAGCTTTTTTCTCATTGCATTGCAGAGCGCACGAGTAGGTGTTTGCAAACAAGCCCAGCCAAACATGAAGCCCCAGTTCCCCCATCCTGAGTCAACACAGGCATCAACAGGGAATTTGACAAGCTGTGCAATGCATTATCTCATCCCTACAGCAGCTTTCACCCACGTCCTGTCCGATCAGAAGCCAGTTTCCTCCCTAAAAATGTCAAACCATCTCAGAAAAGGATGCTCCAAAATATCTCATTGCTTTACAGAGTCTTACGTTGTTCGTAACTTTTTCAGCAAGTTTTTTTTTCAATTGTTTCACATATTGACAGTTCACCCTTCCCTATAACACTGCATGATCAGCTGGGTACTCAGCAGCAATGAAGCAACATTTCTACACTTGTCTTCCCAGCCTCCAGGGCCTGATGGCTGGTGGTAGCAATGTGATACCTCACAATGACACAGCTGAAATCCACAAATAATCCCCTGCTGGGATATTGCTTTCTCACCCATTGCACTGTTCCAGCAGCAGAACTACTGAGTATCTCCCTGCCGAAATAAATGCCACTGAGAACTCTGTCCTTCCGTGGACTTTTCAGCATAGAGTGCCTTGAATGAAAAAGGTGGCATCAGGAGAGGGAAAAAAGGCTGACAAGAAGCTCATCTCTGACTTTGCAATTGCAATGAGTCTTTCATAATGCACACCCAATCGACAGTGGGGAAGACAAGGAGGAAAAGGGGACCATGTGTCTCACCTCCATGGCTGTCAGCACATTTCTGACGTGTTGGAAAACGTGGTTCTAAGCCAAGATGCTCTCTGTTGTCACGTTTATGAGCAAGACCTGGAGGGCACATCCTTGCAGTGGCAGTCCTTGGTTGTGTGTGAGATCCATGCTGACTCCATAGACAGCAACAAAGTTGTCCTCAAGAAGCGCAATCAAAAGAAAGATGTGGCTTGGAGTTGCTCTGATAAGAGTAACCCATTGAAAACCCAAAATCCTGCAGTCTGAAGGTAGTGCTCTCTATATAATTCTTAGAAATCTCAGCAGTGACTTTGCATCCAACCCTCCCTACTATAAATATATCTCATATTTAAGCACAGCACCAGCACAATAGGATGCCTCATGCAGAACAGATGTCCATCTGTATTTTAATCCTGGAAAAATGTACTCAGGCTTGAGATGGGATGTCAGAAAATGGCTGGTCTGTCACTCAGGCTCCCAGTCTCTTCCAAATGCCAAGTGTCCTAAGGAAAGATAGAGACCCACTGACTTCTAAGAGCAAAAGCCACCCCCAGAATTCACTGTCTGGTGCTTGGAGGAAACCCATGACATTCAGCTGTGCAGGAGAGACTCCTAAACCTTTCCATGAGATAATCCCACCCCAGGTGCACCTGCCATGGTTACACTGGGGGATGCCTCCATCATGGCCCATATCCCAACCATTTGGGAGAGCAGCTTTGCTTTCCCTCACTGGGGCTCCACAGCTCGGTGCCAACATCTGTTCTATCACCTCTCCACCCCTGTTCTTCATGCACAACATCCATCCTTCTGAGCAGCCTCCTGACATCCCATCTGTATTACAGAAAATGCTGGAGTCTGTAGAAATCCCAAGGATTTTCCCTTTGCCAGACCACAACTAAGATTCTTCCTGAAGCCTTTTCCATCTTGCTGACTGTATCATGTAATAAACCACATCAAAGTCCTCCCTATTCCACTCCCACAACCCTCTGCTTTTCCTTCCCCTGTATCCATTAAATTACACAAACCTGCTCCAGCAACAGGTTCACAGCTGGTTCTTGGGATCAGTGCACAAAGCCTAAGCAAAATCCATGAGGTAAAGCCAAGCATCTGTGCACCTCATCCTGTTTTTTTGACCCCCAGGATAAAGCCAGAAGACATAATTCCTCTTTACCCAGGGAGAACATAAAGGAACAAATCTCTGGCCAAAAAAGTTTTTAAACATGAGCTGAGCAAAGTGTGTGTATGTCACATCACCTGGGCTGTAAGATGTGGCTTTGCACATCCTGTTAGCACAGGTGAAAAGCTTCCCACAAGTCCTACAATGGCCTTAAGATGCTGCAAAGGGGTCCCTGTCCTAGGCTGAATCTCTGTTAGGAAAGCCAATTCTTCCTAGGAAAACACTGATTAATATTAGAAGTGGGAACTACAGAAGGGCCATTTGTGAATAAAGTTCATAGGCCAAAAAAAAAAAAAGAATTGTAAGTAGAAACAATAACTTTTATTAAACTGCATCTACAGAAAGTAGACAAGCTGTTGGGTACACAGGTTGCTTCTTCCTGAAGCAGATGCCTCCAACATGCTATTCAGCCCTCAAAACTCAACAGGATTTTGAGCAATCACACAGATTGTAACCAGTTGCTAAATCTGGCAGGAAAACAGGGCTTCCTTGTTGTCCCAAGTGCATATGAAATTCAGGATGTTTGCCAGGGAAGGGAATATGTGTGTGTGTGAGTGTGATGTGTTGGAGTGATAGGGAGAAAGCAGAATGTTTCATGTTTATTTTTGCCTGGGGTCAGTGTTGATTCAGAAGGAAGGCAATAAATACTTAGGCAAACAAACAACAAATATTCAGGTTTTCTGGTGGCTTGGAATTGCCTGTGTCTGTAGGTGCTGGGGGAATCTGGCATGATCATTGGTCTTGTGTCATCTAGGGGTGTGAGGACCCAATGCCCTTGGCCTCTTACCTGCAAACCAGTGTGGGACTGGGAAATTCACAGCTTCCAGCACCCAAGGGTAGAAGTTCAACACCCTGGGGGAGAGTTCATTGAAACCTAAGGCTTGAGCCTTAGACTGAAGATATTTTTAGACTAAACTTTGTTTCACTGTAGAGTCTCCCACAAGCTCTTAACTTCATCTTTCCACCAGCTTGGAAACCACCAAAGGAGAAAAAACAAAGACAAACCGAGTGGAGACCTTCATCAGGGAACACTTGATCCCACTATCCAGATCAGATATGGAGATATTAGCAGTGTTTGGGCCCAATATCGGTCTCTGGGGACTCCATTTAGAGCCTTGAGAAGACCTTTATTCGTTACATTTTGATCCATGCAAATACACACAATCTTTTGCTGCAAAATATCTGTATTCGTGAGCTCCAGACCCGGAAAGACAGAGCCATGAAGGGAGATAAATCAGCCTGGGAAGTGCTGAGTCTATATTGCCCCAGAACCTGAGCTTTAGACCTGCTGGTCCCTTTCTTTTCTCCTCTGGAGAGACAGTTTTCAGGTGTTCTGTCACCTTCAAGACTGCAACAGATTTCCCCACCCATGAGCCAAGGGAAAAAGAAATCCATGTTCACCTGCCTGTACAAGTCCTGGAGACATCTCCTTGGCAGGCAAGCAAAAGTCCAAGGGTAAAATTTAATGCCTAATGTAATTCTTCAATTAATCACTTTGTTTGCAGTTAGGCTAAAGCAGGTTTATCAACTATCTGGGTCAGACCTCCCAGTTCCCCTCCCATCTACCAGGCTCCATCTTAATCAGGCACAGGGAGTGGAAAGGGTTAGTCCCCAGTGAAGGGAACTCATTTCTATGTGGTAATTAGTAATATCTGCATTGAAATAAAACAGTTGTGCTTCCCCTCACAAGCTTGTTGCTTCAAGCAGCTCAATTCCAGTGAACTCAAATCAACCCAATCTGTTCACTAGTTCACGTGACGGTGTTTCAGAGCTGTGACTGTGCATGAGGCTGTTCTATCTGCCCATTTATGTAGTGCTTATTTCTGATTTGAAAGCATGTGAGAACAGCACACCTGACCACAGGACTGCAGGAGTGAAGAGGGCTCCACAGATTTATTTATTTCTATTGCAGCTTCAGAACATTGTGGAATTGGAACTGTGCTGTGCTAAGTAAGCATCCTGCAGAAAGCAGGAGAGCCCAGAGGCAGAAAGGCTACAAGGCAGATTCTGATAAAGAATAGGTGGATAAATTAGGTGGAATGGGAAAATTATAGAGACACAGCACCCGAGTATATAAAATCTCTCCACAAGAAAAAAAATAATGTTGCAGGAGGCAGCAATGTAACCACTTCCTCTGTGACCATCACACCATCAGGGCTTTGGAGCTGAGATCAGCACCTTTTAGGAAAGTTGCTGGTAGACTCCCTGCAGAGTTTATCTTTTTACATTTCCAGAACTGCTTTAGAGAACTGGAGAGAATTTTACTTCTGGGAAACTACAAGGCTCCTGTGGAAGGGAGTTCACCCTGTATCCACCTCTCTGTTTTGGGAGGACGTGCTCAGAAGGAGAACAGAGCAGTTTGTTCTTGCACAAACTCTCCCCTCCCAGCAGCACAAGAGATCAGGGGACTGGAGCTGCTGGAAGCCACGTGGGCCAAACTCTGATACCAAAGGGCAGGTGACTCAGAGGAGAGGACAGCAGGCCCTGTGTGCCCCTACAGCACATCTCATCCCACAGCAGGGATAAGATGAAGTGTTCATCATTTCTGGTTGTTCTGTGCGTTGGTCAGTGACAATTTGTCTCTCTTGTTCTTATAGTCCATGTGTGCATATATGTAGTTTGTTACATATGTTCAGAGCATACATTATATATTTTATGGGGTTCTTTATATTCTGTGCACTCAGAATACCTAAATATGAGCACAGCCCAAATAAACTCTAATCCAAGGACCCATAGGTACCACTGCTGGCACTGGCAGAGGTGACAAGCACCTTGCTTGGCAATAAAAGCTTCCAGCTCTGTGCTGTGTCATCTACTTCTCTGAGTCATCTTATAGAATATTAATGACACACGACTTAATCTTTGAGATGCTTTTCATAGGCTGTCCATGCCTAAGGCAGGGACGGATTTAACAATGTCACTATTTAAGATAAAACTGTCTGGATTTGTTGGGAAGAGAAGACGTGCCAGCTCTGGGACTCCTCTCCTGCTGTCACAATTAAATCTACATGAAAAGACAATTTTAAAGAATTAACCGACTGAAGTAAATTGCCAAGAGTGTGATAGTGGAGGTGGAAACATCTCAATAGCAATATCCTCTGTACAACAAGCCAACCATGTTTGGGTAAATCACAGTGAACTCTATTAAACCACACACAACTCATGGGAGTCTTTGCTGAGAAGCAGCACCAGCTGGGAACATACCAGAGGAATGAATTTTGGGTTAAAAAAACTGGAAAATTCCAAGTTCCAGGTCCCCAAACCTTGCAGTGAGCATGGATCAGGTCAGCTTGCCCTTTCTCACACCATTCCATTGCATTTGGAGGTTAGCAAGAGGTGGGACACATCCACACACACCATGCACATGAACAGGCTGCACCAAAATGATGTTCACCCCTTCTATCAGAGACATGGAAGGTCTTTGTCTCGGGAAAGAATTAATTAAGAGATTGATGATTTTTTCAAAGAAGCTGTATCTTTTAAATAGAAAGGATAATATCTGCAATCACATAGCACAAAAGATGTTTTCTGCTAGTTAAGATTTTGCACAATAAGACTTTTTGTTTGGGAAGGAAAAAAATATTCACTGCTCTAAAAAAAAGGAAAGGAAGAAGAAGAAAAAAGATATCTGCCATTTAGGCTTCCATTGAGAGAGATTATAAAGAAAAAAATCTCCTTTTAAGTGCAGTTATTTCATTCAGTTCATTTTAACTATTATGAATTGACACTGACAACTGAAGAGTGTGGCATCTTTTTTGCCTCTTTGTTCCTGTGCTTTTATAATTTGTCAAGGTCAAAGCAATTAAGCTTTACTCTTCCCACATAATCAGCTGGTTGGAAGCCCAGGAGAGGAACAGGCTGACCAGACAGAATGTGATTTCAAAGGCAGGATGCTGAGGAGAAAGTAAAGAAGAAACACTAAGGACCATTTCTTTAGATGAAATGTTCAGCCCTTGCTCACTGCAGAAGTGTGTAACCTGGTGAATTTTGCCTTTCTTGCTTCCTTTTAGTGACCACTATTTTGATCAGCACAGAAATGATCTCCAGCACACTGGAGACCTTCTCTGCAAGACTCAAGTTCAAGACTGAGGAAAGTGACAGAGAGACTGAAGACCAGCATTGCCTTAGAAATTAATTTATCTCAGTGCAGTGGTCAGTTCCATGGCTCACCCCCTCACCCATGGAAACTTAGGAACCATCTCCCTAAACTTATTTTCAGGTGTCATGGGAGATGACTTAGAGCATCCTACCTGGATGCTGATCTAAAAGGTCACAGGTCTCCCCTTCCCTCTCCTCTCCAATTATTTCCCCTCCTTCTCATATGAGCTGCACTTTCTTGCAGGAAAACAACTGTTTCCCACTGAGATCTGCCTCCCTTACCTTTGTACTCCCAGCTGGAACCTATAAATGTCATAACACTACAAATAATAAAAATATGCTAGAAATGCACAAAAGTCTAACATATCATCTCATCACACAGATTCCCCCAAGGATAATGCAGAAATCTTCCCCAAGTATTTCCACCCCCTCTCCTCATCTCTGTCTCTTCTTAACATCCATTTTTCATCAAAACATTCCATTTGCCTAAAGCCACAGGTCTCACATCTGGGTTAATCCTATAACAGTGCATCTCATTTGTATGTAAAAAATATATCAAATGATGAACCACTGTTTTTAAAGAAGCTTACTGTGTTTTCATCCTAGCAATTCTTCCCTCCTACTGTCAGGCAGCTATTATTGTTCCTCCTTTAATGTCAGAATAAGAAGTACTGATAAATGAAAGAAAGCCTGTGAAATGGCACCCTGCCAAAAGCAAAAACTTGTCATTTTCCCTTCCTCCAAAGCCATTGCAAGCCCAATGGTTTCTCACACACTGCCAAGCCACTATCCCATGGAATACCACAGCTGGTTTTCCCTGTTGTAAGAGAGCAGCTGTTCTGCTCAAGATCAGCTTTTTCAGAGTCAGACACCAAAAGAAAGTCACTTTATCTGACTCTGGACATCATTGGTACATGTTTGAGCACTGGGGGACTTGTCTGGTGACCCCTGTGCAGTACAATGGAGATAAGTGGGCATTTGTACATCTGAGTTCTGCTTTCAGGTGAGATGATCTGTGCCCTAAGAGCATTTGAGGAGAGGCATTGCAAGGAGATGCACAAATGTGCTCTGTAAATGTTTCATTCTCATCCCGACATCTCATTTAAGCTCCTAAGTCCTGCCAAAATTTCTTCAGTGATCTATCCCTTGAAATGTGAATGATCTCTGAAGGCAAGATATAAGAATTTTCTCTGAAAGCATCTGGTTAATGTTTTGCCATCCTCCTACGTGAGTGTTACCTCAACTTTCCCTTTAAGCAACTGGTTCTAAACTTACACTCACTCTGTCTCTTTCTTCTGAATCAAAGAAAATAGTTTCCCAAATGAAATAGATCCCTATCCAGTCACCACATCAAGTAACATTTTCTAATATTAATTATAAATTGGGTTGTTGGCTGCAGAGAACAGCACACAAACTTTTGGCTGAAGACTTTTACAACCTGCACACAACAGTAAATATCCCTGTAAATCACTCACCTTTCTTTCACTTTTTCAACTCTTTCTGTGTTTGTGAGCTGGAATGTTTGATCCTCTGCAAACATCATTGCCAGGACAGGCACAACCTGGCAACCTGCTGCAGTTGTCAATTGACTCCTATTCTCTTCCCTGTCTGGGGTTCTCACAGACAAAACCTGCCAAAATGAACATTTTTCTCTCTTATCACAACATCAAGATCCCACAAGGGTTTCTCAAGAGGAAAGATGTGCCTTCCGTGCTTCCCCCTCCTGTGTTATGTGCTATAACACATTTTGGGAACTCAGCTCTTCCTCTGGAGATCTTTGGAATTTGGCAGTGGTAAAAATCTAGTAAATGGTGATTTCCTGGTGCTGATTAATTACAAATGCATCTGTTAAATTTGCAGATTGAATTGTTAAACTTGAGCATCTCTCACCGGCACTCGGGGACAATTCTGAAGCAGGATTTTGTCAAGTCCTTACATGAAATCTCGACACTGAGCCCATGCAGTCAAATAGATGGCTAGGAAAAAAAAAGAATAGCTGATAATGTGGGTTTGATTTTTGGAGGAGAGGGGTCGAAGCTTATCTTTTTTTCCAGTTTATTCAACTGCCATGGGCAATGGCAAGGCAGATGGGTTGACTATATTTTCTAGAATGAATGAATGAATGTAAAATTTGATAAAGAGCTGACTGATTAGAGGCACTTCTCAGCTAATGACTGTCAATTAATGCTAATTTCCAATGAGCAGCAGGGAAAATAATGGATTCCTGCTGGCTACACTGTGCTGTCTGCACAGATCAAATGACTTTCTTCTCTGCATGGCTGCATAAAGCAAAGAGTCAAGAGTATCAGAGCATAATTCAGAGACAAGGCTGATGAATCTGGAGCATCCTGTTTGTGTTTACCATGGGACACTGTGCATACCTTGTCCCACTGCTTGGGCAATTAGGACCCAACCTTTCAGTCTTGTCACACCATGGGTCACCCTGAGAAATAAATCTTGTCAACACTTTCTTCCCCACACCATGTAAGGAAGAGCTGGATCTGACATTGTCGTCTCCTGGGTTCGTGGACTTCAGATTTTCCCTTGAACATGCTACAGATTTTCTTATTAAATCTCAGGCTTCCATCAGACACTCACAGGACAAGCATGTCCAGGTGTCTTCCAGAAGGATGGCTCTGGCACAGCAGAACAGCTCCCAGCTGGACTGAGGGATGGGCATTCTGCTATTTCATGTTTCTTCATCCCCTCTGAAACACAAAGCTTCAAGTAAGCAACACCTGCCCTTGGGGCAGGCAAGGGTAGGACACTTCTGAGAAAGGGACACAACACTTGTTATTTGGCATCAGTCGTGCAGGGCTGGCACTGCTGGGATGCTTCAGACCAGGTTCCAGAGGCTCCCAACAGACACTAAAAGTGGACACTCCAATACCCAGTTCAAGGGCACAAACTGGTGCTCCAGAAGTTGCATTTCTCAACCAGAGTTACCATGGACAAAAGCTTCCCATGAATTTGCCTTACCTCTCACACTGCCTGGGCTTTAAGAGTGGAGGAGAGGAGGAGAAAAAAGCTTGGCAAGTGTACAGGAATGGGAAGTGGAGGAATCACCATCTCTGGAAGTGTTCATAAAGTGTAAGGATGTGACAACTGGGGATGTGGTTTAGTGGTGGACTTGGCAGTGCTGGGATAACAGTTCAACTCAATGATCTTATAGATCTTTTCCAGCCTTAATGATTCTGTGATTCTATGTTTTCCCTAAAAAGCTTCCCCTCTCAGCAGAAATTTTGTCAATACTGCTGAGAGATTTTTCTTGGAGTTTCCCTGAAGGAACCTCTGAAGGTTTGTTGTCTTTGAGCTCAGGCATCCTATAAACAATACTGTCTTCACCATCAGCTCAGGCTGCCCAGGCTTGGCTCACCAGGGCATCACCTTGCTGCAGCTGGTAGGTCTGGGTGGGCCAGCTGTGCCACCTGCCCAGCTGTGTCACCTGCCCAGCTGTGTCACCTCTCCAGGAGCCACCTTGCTGCAGGATCAGTTTTCAGATGTTTTATCAGCTTCTGAGGAAAAATCAATGTGTTATTCCCAGCTGGGATCAGAGGAGATGTCAGTGTATGCACTGCCTGGCATTAATTAGGAAGTGATTGTTCCTAATGAGTTATGTTATGTTGAGCATGTCAGCTATGATCACCACCTTTTTGGAGCCTGGATCATGAACCCATAAAGTTTAACAAACAGCCTTTTCTCATAAAAACTGGCTGGCATATGCTGTTTGAAATGAGAAGGATGGAACTGAATGAGGATCTTTCTGAGAGTGCCTTAGGTATATTAAGGAGTCCAGATGGAATGAAATAACACAGAAAAGCTGTCACATTCTTGAGAACTTCTTAATTTTTTAGCACCATGGAAATGTATTTTGCACAGCCCTTTGCTTTAAAGTCTCCCTGTTGATCAAATATCTCCCAGCAGACAGCGGAAAGAATGGGGAAAAGCTTTACATTTTTTGGTCATCACCAAACAAACACAGATAAGCAGAACAGCTTCTCTGGAAAGATTAGCACTGCACACTCCTCCTTGTATTTTCAGCCTACTAATTACCATCATTTTTCTCCCTATCAACTTACAAACACATCCAGTACTGTGGGATATGACTTTTGTTGCACAGTGTTATAATATGAATGAACAAATTCCAAGACAATGCAGGAAAAGTGGAGTTGTCGAGAGCATGTTCTCCTCCCACATTCCTGTAGTTACTGTGGGTCAAACAAACAGGAGGCAGTTGTTGCAAACATGGTTAAATATGACCTACAAATGCAAGAACAGAGACATGGGGCTTCTGTGCAAAACATGCAATGCACAAAAGCTGGAAAAGCTGGAGGGAGGAATATTCAGTCAAAAATAAATACCTGGACAGCATCTGCCTCTGTCTGGGTGAACCACCTTCAGACCTTCTGAAACCAGCAGAGATCCAGTCGATTTGGTCAGGGGCACAGTTCAGACATGAGCCAAAACAAGCCAGATGAATCATGATGTGAAAGTGACTATTTTGTCTTTTGATGATAAAGGAGCCTGCAGTGATTAACTCAGCCATATGGACAGTTATTTCCTGTATTTATTTAACTACGGTCTTGATTTTTTTCACTATCTTGACCATTTGGTTCCTCTATACAGTGTGACAAAATACTTGTGATGTGCCTGAGACCTCACTTACTCTGTCTCACTCACTGCTACATCACTTGAAATCACATTATTATGTGAATCTCAAGTTTTTTGAAAGAAACAGATAAAGGACAGCAATCTTTTTTTTCATCCTTTTTAACGGATTTTGTTATTTTAGAAAGAGTTTTAACTTAAACATTTAAACTTTGGCATGTTCAACCAGCATCTCTAAGGAGCATCTGACACAAGCTCAGATCTGACTGATTTCACAGATCTTGTTATCTCTGCCTTGGAAAAAATAAATTCTCCATCTACTGATAAAAATATACTGAAAAATTCAAAATCCTGACAAGTATCTTCATTTCTGAATGATGTTTTTTTCTTGAAAAAGAGGTCAAAGCCTGCAAGTTACTGAAAGAAACAGCACTCCAGAATAAATGCCCTCCTTTGGGTCATCCAGAGATTCCCCAGGAAAAGGCTCTCTTCTGATCTCCATCAGTGAGCAGAGTAGCCTTCTCAGCATCCCTGTGAAAATAATCATCTATGAGGACATTTGGATCATATGGAAGGAATTGGCCTGTATTTTGTATAAGCACAGTCCTGCAACTGGCACTCATATCCAAGAATATGCAAATTAGGTTCTTAAATGTGGGTGTTCATTGCCTTTTGTGCAGCCTCGTAGCATTCAAGGTACCCACACAGGGAGGAGAGACATGAGACAGAGCCTGTAGAGACTTGTGGTTCCCTGGAGCAAACGTTGGAAGCTGCTGGGGCATCGCTAAAGACATGGAATATTTTTGTTTAATCCACTGAGCCAAGGCCACCTCCTTTCCACACCAGCCTCAAAGACATCAACAAGACCCTTTGCAGACCAGGGGTAGGACTGGGTGTCCAATATCAGACAGATGTCCAGAGTCCCTGTACAGTGAGAGCAGAGAAGCAGGATGCTCTAGAAAACATCATCACTTTTTCTTGGGGTGGGCTGAGCCATTATATCATTTTTTGACAATAGTGGGACCCTAATGAGCAAAACTGCCTCAAAAGTTTGAAGTTAACTCAGATGATCTGGATCCCAATGTGCTGCTCAGTATGAGCAAAGTTATCAGGATTTGCTCCATAACAAGATGCAGCAGAGCTGGAAGGAGGAGCCAAGGCAGCAAGAAGAAGAAATATGGAGTTGAAACTTGGAAATAATCTACAAGCACATGGCTGGGATTGTGCCACCTCTGTGGATTGCTGTTGGATAAACAGCCCCATTTGTTTCAGAAACACCATGTTTCCACTTTGCAAAAGCACACTGAAACTAAATAGACACAATCCAACATCCCTCACAAAGGGAAACATCACAAGCTCATTACCAAGCATTAGAAAGAGTGTGACATAAATTCTGCTTCCTTCTGGAAGAAACACTGGGATTTATTGACTGGTGGTGCTGGAGCTTCTCCATCCCTGGAGGTTTTTCAGGCAGGTGTTAGACATCTCAAAATAATGTGACCACTTTATCTCATACAAGAAAGATTTAAAGATTGGCTCATTTGGGAAAAACTGTCTTCATGCAAAAACCTGCAGGCAAAAAAAATGTAGTGCCACTGCTTCCTCTGCAGGATTGTGCCAAGGTAAAATGCAAGAGAGGGATGCTCCTAGCCAGGATGAGTCACTGATTTTTTAGCCTTTCAGAAAGAACTGGTCACCAGCAGCAATATAAAACTCTTTTAGAATCATTCTTAGAGTGAATTAAAGCACTATAGCCTATGTATCCTGTCCTGCCTGCACACACTTTAGAAAATGGATGGAAACTTGAATTTCATTTCCAGCACTGTATTAGTCCTTTATGACATGGAGAAAAATTGCTCTGGGCCTTGTTTTCCCGACTGGTAAAAGTGGAGATACTGGCACTGAACTCTGCCAGGGAGCAGCAAGAGTGGGACAGCCCTGTGCTCATGGAGGATCCAAAGCTGGCTGAGGACTGCAGTGGTTTGCAGTCCCACCACTTTGGAACTGCATACAAAGCTGCCCAAGGATGGCTGAAAACAGGACAAGTGCATCGGGATGTTTTCCCAGGCTCCATGATCTGCAGGGCTGGGATGTCTGAGGACTCCTCTGTCCACAGCAGCTCTGGTTTGTATGGCAGCAGGATCTCACCCTCCTGTGCCACTGTCCTGTGCCAGCAGATCAGATCTGGGTGCAAGGGTGGTAACCACAAGCAGGTTCAGCTCGTGTTGTGCTGGCTTTACAGGTCCTGGCTCATAGAATCATAAAATCATGGAATGGTTTGGGTTGGAAGTGACCTTCAGGATGATCTAGTCCCACATTCCCTGCCATGGGCAGGGACATCTTCCACTGAAACTGGTTTCTCCAAGCCCCATCCAACCTAGCCTTGAACACTTCCAGAAGTGGGGAATCTCAGGGTCAGGTAGGAAGAGAAAGGTCTGCATTTCTGAGTCTGGAAGCTGAGCAGACACCTGCTCAAGGATCCTGCTCCATAACCCTGGTCAGGACTCAGCCTGGGGTTGGCACTTTGCAGGGCAGACACTCATGCAAACAGAGGCTACTTGAAACACAACACAGACACCTCCATAAACTGCCATGGCAGAAAAGCTCTGACCTAAGCAAATTTGGAGGACCACAAGATTAGTCTCTCTTCTACCAAAGTATATACTTCAAGATCAATGGAGAGAGCCTGGTTCCACTCCAGAGGAAGCCAGTATTAAAGTTCCATTGACTTCAACAGCAGAGCAACAAAGCTCTGGCACTTCAAAGGTTTCTTTTATGGTGCTTATCCCGTTAATAAGCACCATCTGCTCCTTTCAGCAGGAGAGCCATCCACTGATTTGCTGACAGCACTTTGTTCTCCAGGGATGCAGCCCATGTTTATATAACCATGGCAGTTCTCCTACACAGGCAGAGAGAGGGGACTCACAGCTTCCCAGTGCACAGAAGGAGCCCTGGAGTAACAACAGGGAGTTCAGCTTTCAGCAAAGGTGTTGTGCTTGTGTGGAAAGTCCTCACGTTTTCAGTTCTGCAGCAAAACCCGCTGACTCAGCCCAGTGCACAGAGCAGGAGATGAGAGTTGGATGTGCATTAAATGAGACTTATTGTCACACAATTAGCATCTGGATGAGTTAGGGAGTTGGAGCAGTTCTTTGTGGAGCCCAGAATACGGCAGCTGAAGAGCATCCATTCTTTTTTTAAAGCTGGGACAAGTCAAAGTGTAAAAGCAATTATTTTTGGACTAAAAATTGTAAAAATTGGAGCTATTCAAAAATCATCTGGACATGGTCCTGCATTACCAGCTCTAGGTGGCCCTGCTTGACAGGGTAATTGGACCAGACAACCTTCAGAGGTCCCTTCCAACCTCAACCAGCGTGTGATTCTGTGAAATTCTTTTTAAATGCAGGAATAAACTATCTGTTGAACTTCAGTCAGCTTTCCTGGAGAACAAATTTGATATCACCATGGACACCCCATGGTTTTATATATGCAAAAGTACATCTATATATGGCCTAAGAAAGGAATAAAAGAAGAGGGAGGAAAACATGTGTTGATCTGAATTTCCATTTCATCCCAAAGCAATACCAGATTCCCAGGGAAGCAAGACAGACCAGGCACCCATGATGTGCTCAGGTGCTTCACAGGGCTTCTTTTCAGTGAGGGGGAAGAAATATCCCTCAATTTTGTGTCACCTGATGATTTTCTGAGCCTAGTGCTGATACTGGCTGTGTCACTGGATTTTAGGATCACAGGAGAGTTGAAGCTGGAAGGGATCTCAGGAGGTCCTGTAGCCCAACCTCCTGCTCACAGCAGTCTCAGCCATGAGGGCAGAGCAGGTGTCTCAGGGATTTATCCAGCAAGGTCTTGACAGTCTGCAGGGATGGGCACAGAATTACCTCACTGGCAGTGGTTCCTCCTCTTAACTGGAGATCAGGAACACACTGGACAATATGGGACTTCATGGTGACTCTTGGGGCACTCTGCTTATCACTGGCTGCTGGTTGGACACTGAGCCATTGATCCATACCCTTATCATAGAATCCTGGAGTCATTAAGGTTGGAAAAGACCTCTGAGATTGTTGAGTCCAACCATTAACACAGCACCACCAAGTCCTTCACTAAACCATGTCCCCAGGTGCAACATCTACATACTTTTTGAACACTTCCAGGGACAGTGATTCCAGCACTTCCCTGGACAGTCTGTTCCAAAGCCTGACCACCCTTTTAGTGCAGAAATTATCCCAAATATCCCAAATATCGGATCTAAACCTCCCCAGGCACAACTTAAGGCTGTTTCTTCTTGTCATATCACTTATTACCTGGGAGAAGAGACCAACCCCCACTTGGCTACACCCTCCTATCAGGGAGTTGTAACGAGTGAGAAGGTCCCCCCTGAGCCTCTTTTTCTCCAGCTCCCTCAACATCTTCTCATCAGGCTTGTGCTCCAGACCCATCCCCAGCTCTTTTTCTGGACATGCTCCAGCCCCGCAATGTCCTTCTTGTTGTGAGGTGTCCAAAACTGAAGTCAGGATTCAAGGTGCCTTGGTTTTAACGTGAGGCCTCACACTGCAGATTAGTTCTAAAACCTCATTTATTCCTCTTGCCATGGCTAGATGATAATAAGTCTCTTGTCCTACTCTGGCGGCTGCAAACGAGCTGATTTCAAGAGCTTCAAATTAACTGCACAGCAAAAGAAATCACCCATTCAAAGAGCAAAGCTGCTTGGGTTGTTTTCACATCTACTCTGCTCTTCCAAAAGATCGGTGTTGAATGTCAGTATTTTGTTAATTTTGAAAGGCAATGCTTGCTCAAGGTTTTGCTTCAAAGAAAGGATTTGGCTTGCTCCAAAGAAAATGGGAGAGCATGGGAGATGAGAAGGTATTTCTAATGCCATGCAGAGCTACAGCTGCCTGACAGCACATCACAGCCCACACTGACTGAGCAGATAACAAGGAAATGGGGCTCTTTTCATTCCCAGCCCTCTTTTCTCTTCTTTAAAGCATCCTCTCCTTTGAAGTAGCATATAAAATACAAGAAGCAGGTTGCCACTCATTTTCTCCACCTCTAGAAGAACTGCAAGAAAACAAGACAACAAACCTTTAAATGTCAACAGTCTCTTCTCTCCTGAGCAGGTCCCCAGAAAAATCCCTGTGACTGCTCTAAGCTCCTGCACTCTGGAAATGTGGGCACTTCACCATGACCCCTCACTTGGACAAGATGCTAAATATTTATAAACAGCTGACAAGAGCCTTCCTTGCTCATGGGTGTCTCCTGATGTGAACCAGCAGCATTGTGAAGCCTCGGGGATGCAGAAGTACCAATAATGCTCTGGATGTCTCCTTTCAATGTGGTACTGAATCACCAAAGGCATGAGAGTTACTGGGCCTAAATATCCTGGAGCCAGAGGATTCCCAGACATTCTTCCTAAAATATTTGGCTTCCATGTCATGCTGAAAGGAGTTCCACCCCATTTCTTCATTTTCAAGTTCGGTTTTTAAGGCTTCTTGCCTAAAATCCAAAGGGTTTTCTGGCAGTGGCTAAAAGCTCAATCTAAGTATGAGAGCAGCTAGGCTTTGATGGATGAAGACTTTAATTCCCCTGGCATTTCACATGATTTAAAAGAGATAAATTTGTGAACTACTCACTATGTCTTCGAGGAAGTCAGAAAAACTGATGAAGTCAGAAAAACTGATGAAGTCAGAAAAACTTGCTTGGATTGTTCTCTTCACCTGTCCTCTGTAGATAGATAAAACCACTTTTAAACTGTGGATATTTCTACTCTCTAAAAATTACTTTATTATCCACTTAGTTTATTATTATAGTCTTGTAGTCTTTGTATGTAGAAATCCTGACTATTCTTTCTCAAGTGAAGGACTATCCTTATTCAAGTGAGTAAATGAGTCTTGAAGAGGGTGATGAAGAGATTAAACCCAACTGCATCTAAAAGAAGAATTAAAAATTGCCTCATGCCAAATGAAGTTTGTCCTCTAAGGACAGGCTGAACATTTCAGTATGAAGTTACTGTTTTCCTTGGTCCAGGGGACTGAATGGTCCTTCTCTCCTGGGATATAATTTTACTACATGGAGAATGTATCTAAGAAACACTGCAAGGAGGAAGGAAATGTTCTCTACACTGAAAGGCAAAGCAAGAGAAAGATCAGTGGTGTGGCAGAGTAGCTGAGTGAAGGCATGAGAATAGGACACAGTGATTGTCTGGATGATTGTGATTAGATTTATTGCTAATACATACTTAAATATTGCCAATGAAGTCTCTAAATAACTACTCTTTGATCTATATAGTTTAGATTATAGATTATTTTATATAAATTATAGTAAAGCTGGGTTATGATCCCTCTTGAGCTTCAGTGAGACCCCGTTGCTGTCTAAACTTCTCAGAAAAGCCTAGGTACAGCTTGGCTGCTTAGTCTCAGGTTTGGTCAACAGTCTGTGTCTAAAGGGTTATAGCATCAGTAAGTTTGGCTAGGAACACAAAGGTTTGCAGTCTCTGCCCTTGCAGAACTCATAATTACAAAGCAACAAAGCAAGGAGTTACTTTAGGAATTTATCTCTGTCTTTGACCAGACTTTAGTTTTTTTTACTCACCCATCCAAAAGTGAATGTTCCCTTGTCTTCCGGCTGGACATACCCTGCAGGCATCCCTGCCAGGGGTGGGGTCCACCCAGAAGCTGCCTGCAAACTTGACACACCAGTTTGCCCAGTTGGCCCAGTCTCCAGCGGCATTTTACCCCCTTTTTCACCAAAATCAATCACAAATACCTCAGCTTCCCCATCTCTGGAATGCGTTTTTTATAGGAGAATCCAGATAGCTCCTTCTGCAGCATCCACTTGGTGTTCATAAAATCACAGAATGGTTCAAGTTGGGACCTTAAGGATCATCAAGTTCCAACCCCCTACAATGGGCAGGGACACCTTCCACTATCCCAGGTTGCTCCAAGCCCCATCCAACCTGGCCTGGAACACTTCCAGGGATGGGGCATCCACAACTTCTCTGGGCAACCTGTGCCAGGGCCTCACCACCCTCAGAGGGAAGAATTTCTTCTTAAAACCTAACCTAAACCTCCTCTCTTTCTGTTTGAAGACAAAACGTTCTCAGGACAAACCACATTGCCTATCAGAGTGTAGAAAGGGAGATGAGGAGGGTGTGTGTGGGATGTACACAAAGATTCAACTCTCTTTCATCACCATCACTCGGGGCAGCCCTGGGGATTTAGTCACACATTTATTAGCAGCTCTCTCCCAGCTGTTCACAGCTCTCAGGGCTGTTTGCAGTGGGGCACACTGGGCTTTCCCTGAGCCCTGCACTTTGTGACATGGTAGATCAGAGGAGGCACAACACCTCCTTGGCCTCCTTGGGGAGTAAATTCACACCTGCCTCTTTCCTTTAGTCTCCATTGACAAATCCCAGACAGGAGTGAGGTTGGTAAGAGTCAGGAGAAGAGGGGAGCCAATGCATCAGGGCTTTGTCCTTCAGGGACGTGCTGACAGCAGGATTTACATGGCAATATGTGCACATCTCTGCCTGAGCCAGGCTTCCCAGGTAGCAAACAGAAACCAAGGCAGGGGGGCCTGGGGAGTGACTCATCTCAGCTTAAGGCAGATGTCTAAATTAGAGCAGATGATTCATGGCCTTGAAATTCCCCCACTGAATACAAGCTTCTCTCACTACCCAGGAGCCTGGCTCTGCTGCAGGGATTGGAAAGCAAAGGCTTCCCCTTCTTGACAATGCCAATTCCCTCCAGGCAGGGAAACTGAGGCACCAGTGCAGGCCAGGCTCAAGGCCAGACTCCACTTTTATAATCTGAACTTGGGAGACACCTGCCAGTCCCAGGGATACCTCTTTTCTTCCTTTTCAGTGGGATGTGGGGACTGAAAGACATCAGGTGACGAGCAGCACTCACTGCTCAAGTAGCTACAACTTCATTGCACATGATTATTGGCAGGGAGGGGGTTTTTGTGGAGGAAGGATGACAGCAGGAGGGTAAGAGCTTTGGACAGCAGCTGTTGGGTTAGAAAGGCCCTGGGAAGGCTGCTCAGAAGAGCTGTGCAGCTTTACACCAGCTTCTGAGAGGCTTCTCTGCTCTGTTACTGATGTGCTGTTCAACTTTGGGCACATCACTTAGACATTACTAGGGGGCTTCTTATGTTGCCTTATAATGAGGATGTTGTTTGGGGAAAGAAAGTTGCAATCAGAGTGAAGAGAGCAGGACTTGAGGGATAAAAGAACAACTGGTGCAGGGATAGTCCCAAGGTCCTTGTGGCATCCCAGTTCCCTGCTCACCACTGAGATGACCTGGCAATGTTTGATCCCTCCATAATGGTGGCAGCACTCAGAGCAGGGTCAGTAGGGCAGAGGAGGGGTCTCTAATTTGGAGGCATCACAGTCATAATCCTTCCTTCTCCCTCCTGACAGAGCACAAGGGAATCACCATCCCTGACTGCAGCTCTCCCCAGGAGAACAAAAACAAATGACTCTTCAGGTACAAGAAGGGCATTGCTTGTAGGGCAGAAAGGCAGATGGGGCACTGTGATCTGTCCAGGCTCGAAATCAATGCTGAGGCCATTTGTGCTTAAACCAGTTTTTCATTTCAAGCTTTCCTTGCTAATCAGATGCTCAAAAGCAATTAAAGAAAAGCGGGGGGTTTGGAATAGCATAGAAAATTAGTTGTCATTTTGAACACTTTATTCTCTTGTATCACATTTCCTTTACTGTGAGAGTTGTTGCCTAAATTTATAGAAACAATTGGTAGTGTAAGAAGGCAGCGAGGGGTTCCCATCCCCTCCCCTGGCACCTATCCTGTTTGCAGATCTCAGGAACAACCACAGACTCACCTGAACAAATAACTGGACTCCCTGCTGCCTTATCTCTCTCCACACTGAATTGTCCATCCCTCCAGCACAACAACCCACCTCACACCCTCAAGCCTCCTGACATGATTAACTGTGGCATCTTTAACAAAACCTGCAGCAATATTTCCTTCTAAAGCAGAGTGAAGATTGCGTTTACCCATCCTCCTTTATTTTGCCAAATTCCATTTTTATTTCATTATATAATTAGGCACTGGAGCATATGACTGCTTGGCTTAAATTTAGTTCTCACTCCTCCTCTGCAGCCCTGTCAGATACAGTTGGCGGGTCAAACACAGAGTTGGGTTTGTCTGAAAAAGCAGCACAGAATTTGCCAATCTGGATCAGATCTTTAATCCACCAAGTCTAACATCTTCCCTGCAATGACAAGCAGCATCAGGCACTTGGGAGGGCAAGGGGTGCATAAGGTGCTGGAGGAGAACAATGCACCAACACACAACCTGCCCAAAGGGGAAGCTGATTTTCTGCTGTGAGAGGGTGGCTGTGCCCAGCACAGGAAGGACACAAACACACACTCCTTGTGAAGCCTGAGTAGCTGCTGAGCTTTGTACTCACTCTGGGTGCCCATGGGAGAGTCCAAGACACTTAGAGCTTTCCCAGCCAGGTGAAAATAATGGTGTGTGCAAACTCTGGAGGCTGCTCAAAGTCTTAGACCTTGTGAAAATGTTCTGGAGTAGATGATAGGATGGATTATTTTCTGCAAAGTGCAGAACTCCAGACACTGTAACACAGAATGTGAGCTCATTTCAGTCCTATACTGATCTCTACACCAGGGAAGTGGAGCACAGAGCTTGCTGGTGCACAGGGCTGTGACATTTATTTATTTTTAACCCAATCCCCATGTGGGGTTTGTTTCCTAGTACTGCAGGGTCTATAAATAATTTCATTCATTTCACCTTCCCACTGAACACCAAACATCTGCAAGCTGGTTATAGGCAAGTTGTATAACTTGCTTCTATTCCTTGATACTCTTCCCAGCTCCATGCAGGTCTCTTCCTCCAGACTATTATTCCTTTAGCAGATAAGTGGACCTATGTCTTGCCTTTTAGTGACCTGATATGAGGAATCATCTCCCAAAGGAGGACAGGGCTTGGACATGCCATGCCAGAACCTGTGTGTTTCTTGGAATGACTGTCCATGTCAAGACATCAGGTCATGATGCTGTCAATAGAGGATTTGACTTGTGAAAAGTTTGGGGAATTGGACTGTTTTATATGAAAAGGGATGAGAAAAAGAGCTTGGGGGTGAGATCGTGGTCTGGGGAGACATTAGGAAATAGTTTTCATTTAAATAATAGCAAAAAAAGGCAAATATATAATATATATTTGAGAAATAGGGAGATAAATGGAGAGACGGAGAGAGGATGTGAACAAAACACATTCACACATATATTTATACATACTGCCTAAATGCAAGGAGACTTTATTAGACCAAAAGTGAAGGATTACCTTGAAAGAAAATTACAGAAACTCCACAATATAACAAAGCAAATTGCCCAAAGTGTGAGATTTTTTAAATGGGAGAGGTGGGAAGAGCTTTCACTGGCATCTAGTGGTGTAGTGCAGAGACAGCTGATAGCACAGATGCACTTCCAAAGTGGGAAAGTGGGATATCCCTGGGATAGTGGAGACTGTTCAGGCTGAGGGATCACCACTTTCAAACTGGGCTTATGAAGAGGCTTTTTTGGACACAGCCTAACTCTGCCCTGGGAACTTTATTCATGAAACCCTTTGGGGGATGAACACAAGGTTCTCGGAGTCTATTTTTGACCACATGACCAAAACCTTGAGATCATGGGAAGGAATATTTGATCTCACTTTTCTTGGATTTTGGGACTTTGCACAAGCCTCAGGAGACAAAAGACAGATCTGGTCTGTTTGAAGGAGAGGGTGAGCTGGAGGTGGGACTCACCCGGGAAAATGAAGATGTCAATGGAGAGAAACAGGAGCTCTGAGGGCACAAGTCAACTGCCCTGCTAGAGGTGTCCCCTTTGGAATAAGGTAAGTTGTGCCTCAGTGGAAAAATGGGCACTGATGCAGATGGAATGGCAGGATCCTGGCCCCTTCCTCCAGAATTTTCTGGCAGCAAAGGAGTCACAAAGCCAGTTCCTCTAGTTGCACCCAGTGACTCCATGTCCTGTCCCAACTTCTCTCCCTCCATGATGACCCACACTCAGATGGGGCTGGTTGATGGAGCTGCCAACTGGCACCAGACAGGATTTGTGGGAAGATATTATGGAAATAGGAAGGATGGAAAGGGAGGAGTGTTGCCTAAGGAGTCCTGAACATGACCTGGGGTCTACTCTGGCCCTACATCATGGTCTCTCCCCTCTGTCCAGGACTTGCCGTGGGACTCCAGTGCCTCAAAGCAGAACAGCTTCAGGTAAACAAAGTGAATGAGGCTTGTGTATCTTCTGCTTTGCATGTACTGGTAAAAAGATGGTTGAATTTGTATGACTTCTTTCACTGGACTGGGATGAAAGCTGGAATATAGAATATAGGTGCTGTATGGTGCTGCTGCCTTATAATGCTGGTTTGTACTGGGGTAGGAAATACATCAGCAGACTGTAGCCCAGACACATACAGAGTGTAGAGCAAATGTGAACTCCAGCAGCCTGTAACTTTAAATGTCCCTGTGTGGTCGAAGCCAGACACCTCATCATCTCCTGCCTCAGTTTCCTTGAGTCAGAGAGGAGAAGAACAGCATCTTTGCAGCCTTGAGTCATGATTAGGACAGCATTGGAGGTGCTGGTGCATGCAGGAATGAGTCTTACCGTCCAACCCCAGGGACAGCGGACAGGCTAATCCCTGCCCCAGGGAAAAGTCATGCTGAGGCAGCATGTCTTCATTTCCATGCTCCTAAAACCCTCCCAGGGAGGCATCCTGGGCTAGAGGTTGCTGCTGATCCTCCAAGTCTCGTGCAGGGCAGAGGCAGGAAGGTTTGGGTGCTTCCCATGGGGCTCAGCCTTTCCTAGGTGGTGCTCATCCCTCTAAAATCTCTTAAATCTACTCCATGTGCCTCAGTGTCCACCCCTGTCAAATCCACACCCTCCTTCTGTGCTGTCACTGAGCATTAAAGGGATCCTTTGCTGGTAGATGGGCACAAGCCTCCACTGCTGTCCCCCCACCAACGGGGATTGCAAACTGCTTCAGACACAGAAATACCCCCTGGAATGCATCTTTCCTCTCCTGACACTTCCTGGAGCAAGTCCCAGACAATCAGCCCGGGAGGGAAGAAGGATGCTTGCAGTGCCGCGGGATGTTTTCCTTCCCACAACAACAAAAAAGGGAACACCCTCAATCGGTGTCAAGAGGGAAATGTCCTGATGCTGACCCAGTGCCTGCCAGGGCAGGGAGGGCAGGATAGGGACCAGATATGCGGGGGGGAACTACAATTCCCAGAAGCCAGCGCAAGCCGGGGACCCTTCCAGCTTCCCACCAACATAGCGGTGCAGAAGAAAGACGCATCAGGGAGAAATTCCTCTCCGGTCATCCCAGCGCTCCCGCCGACACCTTGGCGGTTGCGCGGAAATCCCTCCGGGCATTGCCAGCGAAGAGCATCTTCCCCGTCCTTCCCTGCTCCGCCAACCTTTGCTCCTCGGCTTTGTTTGGTTCACCCTTCCTCCGGTAGCTCTCTCTGCTCTGGCCACAGACTTCCTTTAGGTCAGTCCAGCTCTGGCTGCGACACGAGTTCCAGTCGAGCCGCACACACGGTTGTGCCGCCGAGGATGCTCCGGAGGAGGGAGATGCCCGCCCGAGCCTGAGGGACCGCTCAGGTAAGAGGCGTTCGTTCGTCCTTGTAGCCCAAAGGAAAGAGGAGGCAACTCCCTGGGATCTGATTCTGCCCGTGATTCAAACCCTGGGTCCCGGGGATTGCGGAGCTGGAAGTAAAGGGAGGATTTGGATCTGTAGGATCTGGAGACTGGAAGGGGAGAAAAAAAAAAAGTGAAAGGTAGAAAGCAGGCAGGAATGTCTTCTTTTTCCCTTTTTTAAGGACTTGTTGATTTTTTGCCAAAAATCCAGGCAACTGAAACGCTGCTGCTGGTGAGATGTTTTTGTCAGGGACAGGGGTGAGCATCCCTGGAGAGGGGAGAGGCCATGGACACTGCAATGAGCCACTGGCATCTGTGGCCAACTGTGTCCCCCCAGCATCACCCAGACCCCGCGGGAGAGTCCTTGGTGCCAGCAGGCTCCATCCACTACCTGCTCAGAGGGTTCATGACTTTCCTTAATAAAAGTACAATGCTGAACTTTCCTGAATCCTCTTTTAAGCCTGGCTGCTGCTGAGGCTTTGTGTGTTTTAAAATTAAACCTCTTTTAGTGTCACATAGCTGCTCCCCTCCTATGGAGAAGTCCTGGCCCTCCTTATAACCTCACCTCCAATAGCAAACCCTAAACCCATTTCCTGTTCCAAGTGGGTGTGTTTTGTCTCTCCTGGCTCAGTATAACTGTTCAGGTAGTTGATTTTCTGGCTTGGGTTATAATTATCATCATTATTATCATTATTGATTCTGTTTTCCTGGGGTTGCTCTGTACCATCATGGAGAGCTCAGCTCTCCATGATGACTGTTGTGCTTTGGTCATAGCTCTTACCAGCATCAGTGGGGATCCAAATGGATCAGCTGGAGGAGAAACACAAGCAGTGGAACTAAACCTGAAGTAATTTTCTCTGTTATGACTAAAGTCTGAAATAGCTGCCCACTTCATTTACCACTCTGACCCCTCCTCTCTGAGGAGAATGTAGGTGCAAATCCTGCATCCCAGCTGGGCTTAGATGTTTATACTCCACATCTCTCCCAGCTTGTCCCCTGATCCATGGCATCCCCCTCTCCAGCCCCTACACCCCAGTGACAGGCTCCCCAGGGACTCATCTTCTCAGCCACGGCCTTCTTGGCATCCCAGACCTCCAGGGATGAGATTTGACAGGCAGCATGTGTCCTGGCTGGCCTCCTGCCCCATAACTGGAGATTCTGGCAGCCTCATCTTCAGCCATCAGGGAAATCCTGCCCAGCCACATATGCTCTTGTTGACAGTCATCTCCAGCACCACTGTCTTCCTCCCCTCAGCCTTTCTGGCTCATTTCCTGCTGCATTTCACTCCCCTGATAGGAGATGTTGCTCACATCTCTGTTGGTCCTGATTGATTTTTTTTTTTCTAATGGAAATACATGGGACCCAGACCTGCTGCCAATTGAACCCTCTTCAGGAGGATAAAGCTCCTTTAGCTTTCCATGTCTCTCTTCTTCAGCTTGCCACTGAGGACACCACTGACTTTTCCTCGTCTGTGCATGGTGATGTACAAGTCCAAAGCAGGACACCCGAATTTTCCAAGTGATGCCAAGTTTGGGTATTCTTCTAAGTTCAGGGGATTTCAATTGTTGCACAGTCAATCACCAAAAGTTATTCTAATTACAATAATTTCTGCAAAGTGCAGTACTTAATTAATTTATTTACTTATGTATCTTCTTGGCCAAAGGACAGAGGACTATTTTGAGAGTAAATCACTAGTGCAGCAATAGTGGAGCCAAAACCTCAATGTCATTGCCACAGCAAATGCCTCACAGATCCCCCAAAACTTGGGGAAATCATTCTGTTCCTGCCCTGTTGCTTCACAGGTCTCAGATTCAGTCTCCTGGGGAGCTGTCAACCTATTGTGTTGACATAGTGAACACAGGAGGTGGAGAAGAAATAATAACCTAATTATTTTCTCTTTATTCAAGTTTCTAGGAATACCAGGGAAGCCTTTCCAGGAATGCTAGGCAAGCCTCTCCAGATGAGAGGAGGCAGGAGACGGAGTTGCAAACATTGTGTCTGCAATCTGAGGTGTCAGGAAGCTGAGGAATGAGGAAAAAGACCACACACACCATGTTGGCCCAGAGCAGCAGCACCCTTTTCTTTCAGGGAATAAAGTGCATCCATTCAAGTCCTCTTTGACATGTGTGTCCTGATGGTTTTTGTATCCCCACACACAGTCCATCCCCAGTGCCATCAGTACCCCACTGAGTGCAGGGCACTGCTGCCATGAAGGGCGTGCTTAAGTGCGGGGTGCTAAAGACCCACCCGTGTCAGGAGTGTGGGAAATCCTTCAGCAAGAAGGGAAACCTGAAGAGGCACCAGCAGATCCACACGGCAGAGGAGCTCTTCACCTGCAGGGAGTGTGGGAGGCACTTCACCACCCAGGGCCACCTCGCGACCCACCAGAGCATCCACACAGGAGAGAGGCCCTTCTGCTGTGGGGAGTGTGGGCGCTGCTTCCACCTGGAGATAGGCCTGGCTGCCCACCAGAAAACACACGCCAGGGGTGGTCCTTTCCTCTGCTCCCTCTGCGGCAAGAGCCTGAGCACCAGGATCTACTTCAACATCCACATGAGGACACACAGGGAGAAGAGGCCGTTCGCCTGCACGGAGTGCGGGAAGAGCTTTGTGAAGAAGGGCACCCTCACCACCCACAGGGAGATCCACAAGAGGGAGAAGCCCTTCAAATGCCCCGAGTGCAGCAGGTGCTTTGGGCAAAGGGCCACGCTGGTGGCTCACCAGAAGATACACCTGCGGGGGGGACCATTCATCTGCACGGAGTGTGGGAAGAGCTTGAGCACCAAGAGGTATTTCAGTGTCCACCAGAGGAACCACACTAAGCAAAAGGGGCACATCAACAGTGTGTCTTTCCGGGTCATCCAGGTTAAAGAGGAGCCTGATTTTGCCTTCAGGACAACAGAGACTTTGTTGGAGAATATGTCCTGTGAAGGAGATGTAGACCAAGGGTGTAGCATAGTTAGAAACCCATCTAATCTGGAAAACCCTCCTTGGAGAATCCAGGTGAAGGAGGAAGCAGAGCTAGGGGCTGATGACAAAGCAAGCACTACTGCAGTAGCCTGCCAGAAACTTTACATCAAGGAAGAGCCACCAGAGAACCCAGACAATGGAAAGCTCTTCGATCCAAAGATCCCACTGCTGGTTTTACAGGGTAGACAGCCTAAAAAGGAAGATGTTGATGAGCAGCATGAACAGGAAGTCCCCGTAGCCAGTAACCATGTGAAGGGAGAATCAGAGGAAAACATTGACTTTGGGATGCATTACAGACAGAAGCCAAACCTCTGTGCTATCCAGAGGATCCAAATTAAAGAGGAATCTGATGTGCATGCCAAGCACCAGGAAAGCCAGAGCCCAAAGAGGAAGCAGAAGAAATGCTGTCAGTCCACCAAAGGGGGGATACTGGAGAATCGGAAGAAATCCATGTCCAAGAAAGATCCCTCAGCTAAAGGAGCTCCTAAGGGTGAACGGATGTTTCCCTGTCCCGAGTGTGGGAAGAGTTTCAACCAGAAATCAAACCTGACCAGACACAGGAAGATCCACACGAGTGAGGGGCCCTACAAGTGCAGCGAGTGCGGGGAGAGCTTCCGCATGAACCGAAAGCTGGTCCGGCACCAGCGCGTGCACATGAGTGAGCCCTTCAAGTGCTCTGAGTGTGGGAAGAGCTTCACCCACGCTCAAACCTGGTCCGGCACCAGAGGATTCACACCAAGGAGGAGCCCTACCAGTGCCCCGAGTGTGAGAAGACCTTCAACCAGAAAGCCAACCTCTTCCGTCACCAATCGATCCATGTCCGCATGGGGCCTTGCAAGTGCACCAAGTGTGGGAAGTGCTTCCCCCATAAGTGCCACCTCATCAAACACCAGCTGCTCCACTCCCGAGGGGGAGCCTACAGGTGTGGGGTCTGTGGGAAGCACTACCGCCTGAAGAAGTACCTGAGGAGGCACCAGAAAATCCACATGCGGGAAGGAACTGCTCCCTGCTCAAAATGGGGAGACCTCACAGACTCAGCCCCACCACACTGAACAGAGGGCACTGGTCCCCGTGGAGAGCTGAGAGGTGTTGTGCCTGCTGCTGTGGGAAAGTCCTTTGGAAAAGGGGAGGGATGGAGACAAACTGCTCGCTTTATGTGTGCAGTACCTGGGGGTGGGCAGGTCAACCTGAGGGTACAGTGAGGTCAGGGGGTCAGAGGACAACTGGAAACCAGTCCACTGACACTTTCCTGAGGACAACTCTTGGTGTATCACTTGCTCACAGCTGTGGGATGGGGCTGGAGATCCAAGCACTTGGAGATGGAGGGGTAACAGTGTGGCATCCTTTGTAATGGTATGTGCATTGGAAGAAAGGCTACCAAAGTGGTGGATGCCAAAATTATCTTGTGTGGCCAATATGTATACAGGAGAATCAGGCAGGATTTATTTTTGTCACATTACTGTGTTTGAGAAAGATGAAGGGAACCTTTTCCATCTGGGCAAGGATTTAAAGCAAGGGCCAATTCTCCTCCCCCGTGTGTCTCTGATCCACACCTTGACCCTGCTGGGCTGATGGACCCTCATCAGCTGGGATTTGGGAGAAACTACTGCCAGTCAGATCAGGGTTTTAATCCTTGAATCCCCCAAACCAGACTCCCAGATTGGCTTAAGCCAGGTGCCTAAAAGTGAGTTATGCAAAATCAATGACTGTTTTCCCAAAGCCAGCCCAGAGACCAGGGGATTGTGCCCCCATAACCCCTAAACATGGATGGAAATGAGCATGGCTTTGCTTAGCATTGAGTTTTACATCCCTGATGAGCAGGTGACTTTGCCACCACAAGTCCCAGAGGCATCAGTGACTTCCAGCCTGAGTGACTTGAGTACCTGCTTCCCTACCTATTACTGTGATACTCTTGGTAGGATATTGTCTGTATTTGGCATGATTTAGGGAATTCAAACCAAGCAGCAGGAGTACTTGAAAAAGTCCTCAGGTTTTATGGATTAGAGAACTGAAAATTATTTCCTTATTGGGATGTTTTCCTTTCCTCTCCCTGATGTAAAGGGGACTGTGCAGCCAGTCATGAACATGAGCAATTCAGCAGTTGTCATTGCTCACTGCTGGTGATTCGTTTGAGTGTTCTCTGGTCAGATAAATCTTTGTGTCTGGAAGGTCCCTGATGAAATGGAGTTGTGGATGGAATCCTCAATTCCCCGGGCCTCTCCCCACTCTTCCCTGCAGCACTTCTGTGTGGACACCAGGGCACTGCCAAGCAAAGACTCATATAGGGGTTTGGAGAGGCATGGAGAGAAGGAAAGGAAGAGGACAAGCTGTTGTTGAGCTTTGTCTTTACTTGCTGCTTGGACATCACTGTGTTGAGGTGCTTTGTTGCAATGGCACAAGCACAACACTGAGTACAGCTGCCAAATCCCAGAAACACAGAGTAATTTGGTGTTTAGGCTTCCTCAGCCTTTGATATAGTCAGGCCCAGGGCATTATTTCAAACAGCAAAGCAAGCTCTGAAAGCCTCTGAAGGAGCCTACTTCAGTCCCCTCACCTGTAAACTGTAGATAAACTGGTTTCTGTGAAGCTTCCCCTCAAATCCCTCTGACCTGATGGAGATTCATTTTGGGACAGAAAAGGCAGAAAGAGAGGAGAAAACAAGTTCAGGATGTTCCAGGGAAGACTGAGAATCACCCTTGTTACAAAAATGGGTCTGAGCCATATGGTGGGTAGAAACCTCTCTGCAGGACTGGGGAACTCTGTTCCTTGGGAATGATTTGCTGAGCCAAACTAGCCAAGCAAAACAGCCTCTTTTGGGCTTGATGAGAGGCAGGGATACAGCAGAGCCTGTCACCAGGAGAAAATGATCACTGGATGGGTGGCACTTATTTCCTTTCATTAGCTGAGCATAGGGCTGTAGATGTTTTTACCAGGAGGAGTAACTGGTGTGAGAAGTTTTCCAGTTGAATTATTGTGTCCCTGCAATAAGTCAGTGCCAGTAGATTTCTTGGATGTCACTGGATCTTCCACCACTGGCCAGGGATACTGTGGATGTCTGAGCTTCTGGGGAAGGTGAGGGCTGATAGTTTGTAATATCTCCTCAATAAACAAGCATTTAAAGAAAAAAGGAAATAAAGTAAGCCCTTTTTCTGTTGTTTGGGGGGGCTTTTTTTATGAACTATCAGAGAACAACACCACTAGAAGAACATTCTACCCACAGTGCAACAAATGAGCAATGCCAGAGCCAGATGTGTACGAGTGGTAGACAAATGGGCTTATCCAGAGATTATCACAGAGTCCTGGAATGGTTTGCATTGGAAGATCATCTAGTTGCAACCTCCTGCTGTGGGCAGGGACACCAGGATTGAACAAAGCCAAATCCTCACAGTAGCAAATCAGCCTTCATCCCTTTCTCCCTAAACTCATTAAAAGGATTCCCACATAATAATAAAATGCTTAAAATCCAAATCATTGTCCCATTTTGCACTGCAGAGGTTTTATGCAGAAACTCACATCTGTCAACGTTCACTGAGCAGCCTCACCAAGAAAAAATAGTTCCACAAGGTGTGGTTTTGCCTTAAGGTCTGTACAGTAAATTCAGGATCTTCAAACTGAAAACAATGGAATTAAACCACTAAAAACCAGTAAAAGTTATTAATAAAGAGAGATCCAAGCTCTGACATCCTTTAAAAAGAAACCTGGTCTTTCACCATGGGTCAGGTAAGGCTTGTATTGAAACAACTGCTGTGCTGTTTCTAGCCGAGCACATTTTTTCCATGGATTTCAGGAGGAATTTGACAGAGGATCACCTCATTGACTCCTTGACTATCTGTGTGTATATCTCAGTTCTGTCTCCAGCATTCATGGCCTGTCTGGATGGAGATGGAGACAGGCTGTGGTGGGGAGCACTTGAACAAGAAAGTGCATTTCGTGCTTCGATGGGACACGTGGAGATAATGGTGCTCAGCATGTTCTGGTGTGGTGGGAACGAGAGGGTCCTTGGCTGCAGAGCAAACATCTGCTCCAGTTTAAGTGCCCTGGGATGTTTACTCATCCTTTGAGAACATGACAGTTCCCATGAGAACTTCTTGGAGAATCCCAGGCTGCAGAGAGCTTGGTGTCCCCACAGATGGGGAGTGAGGAAAGGAGGAAGATCAGGGTGAAAACCGAGTGAGTAACAGGATACTCAGTATCACATTCTTCTACATGTGCTTTATCTGCTCACTTTTGGCTATCAGCCTCCATGGGGAATGATTATTTACTTCCCACCACCTCTCATCCCATCCAGAGCCAAAGTGATGCAGCCAGGTAGGACCAAGGCTCACTTGGAGCCACTGCCTCCCATCTCCTGACCCAAAGCACAGTCTCTCCCTTCAGAGGGATTTCTGGTGCTGGAACAAAACCAAGGTGAGAAATCTTTATCAAAGCACCAAACTGGTCACCACCTGCAGATCTCCTGAAAAAGGTCATGGAAAAATCTGTGATCTCACTAAGCTTTAAGGTCCCTTCCAACCCAAACTGTTCCTTAATTCTATGATATCATCATTTCAGAGATGGGGAAACTGAGGTAAATTTTGGATCTAAACAAAATCCCACAAACAGCCTATGTCAGAAGCACACCCTCATCCTTCTGTCCCCCCATATCATGCTTTGAAACAGTTGTGGACTCATCTAATCTGGATAAAGATTTCAGGAGAAATTGGTTCCACTTCTAAGTGACACATATTTGAAACTGGAAAACACAAGAAGCACAAAATATGCAATGCCCAACACAGGCTGAACTCATTTTTTACAATACCATTATTTTAATTTTTTTAAACTACTGTTTGCTTTAAAAACTCCTGGGAGTGTGTCTCCCCAGCACTTAACCTATAATGCCAGAGCTGCTGACTACAAGGTGCTACTGATAAATAGCTGGGTAAAGTGGCTGTGTCTGTGTGAGTAATTCAACCAGGCCAAGGACACTTCTCCAGGCCTGGGGGCACCCAGCTGGCTTGCTGGCCATTCAGGATGGCATCATCCAGCTTTCCCTGGAACAGGCCAGAGCCACACCCTCCACCCTCCCACTCTCTCTTCAGGTGCCAGGTTCTGCCTCCAAGATTGCACAAAGGTGGTAAGACACAACCACGTACAGACAACACTAACTTTCAGAACCTGCACATGCCTTTGGAGCTCAAGCAGCCCCATTCCCCATTAAAATCACCTGATGGGAAGTGATCCCCTTCCCTCCACGCTTTCAGCAGCTGGATTCGGTTTGTGCCATGTGCTCCATCCCCCCATACAGTCCCTTCTGCTGTGTCCTTTGAATTAATATCCTGCCATTAACTGCAGCAAAAAACTCCAATGCAGGAGACAAAGGAAGGATTGATTATTACCTTGTGAAACCTGGGCCAGCTTGTCCACGTGGTCACCAGATGAGCCAAAGGGATAGTTACACAAAATTAAGGACCATTTCCATTTAATTCTCTCCCCCTCCACCAGTAGATCTACTTGATTTTGAAGATTTCCTTCAGCACTCCTGTTGTTTTAATTGGCCTTTTTTTCCCCTTCATTTGTTTCCTGATGGTAAATTCATCAGCCCTAAATAGGCAGAGTGATAACAAACCATGATAATAGTACACGAAACTATTACATGAAAAGCAGGGAATTAACTCATTCACTGGAAAACAGGCTGTGATGGAAGACTGCTGCTTCCTGAAAGCTTTGTATCCTTTTAAGCTTGCTCTTTATTTTTTTTGTGCAAGATGTTCTTGCTCCAGTAATCTTTGCACAGCTCTGCCCTATTTCTGAGAGCTACAGAGACAGCCCTCGCCTCGTCCCTTGTTTGGGGATTTTCTTTCAGGAATTAAATTGCAGAGAGGAATAATTTCTCCAGCACCCATTTTCTAGCTGATTTCTTTAACTCATATTATGTCTTGCTAACAATCCCACTGCACATAAACAAACTGGAGCTGGGATGATCAGGAAGCAGCTTCACACTTCATATGGCAGAACTTCTGCCCTGATTAGGTGCCTGCTTTTCCAGCCAGGGGGTTATGAGAGATGAGTAACAGTCCGTGTTACTGGAGCACAGATACAAAAAGAAAAGGCTTTGCCTAAGCATCTTCCAAATGAGACCCTGGAGGACAATTAGCAGAGTGTGAGCACAGCCTCGTTGGACACTGCCTGGGGAAGAGGAGCAGCTCTGTGTTTATGAGCTGTGGCTGGGCAGGTTTCCATGGGCTTTCTAGAAAAGTTTGACAGCTGTGGGTTGAATGAAGATAAATTCTTATAACAAAGTCTCTTACCTGCAAACATTCCCAATGCCAAGTAAGAAAATAAACCAAACTCAGAATATATTTATTTTTCCCTATTTCAGTGGTTGTGGTTGGTGGGATTTTTGGGGGTCCTGTGCAGTGCCAGAAACTGGATTCAATAATCCTTGTGGGTCCCTTCCAACTCAGGATATTCCATGCTCTGAGGCTTTGTCTTGCCTGAATTCCTGTCTCTCCAGCCTAGCTGTAAACATCTGAGCTGGTCACTCTCTATTTAAAACCCAAAAAAAATAAAAGAGGAGATGGAGAAATTAATTTTTCTGCTCTATTTAAATTACGACTCTGGGATTAGACTCCAAGACTCTTTCTGGCTATATCTCCACAAGCAGCAAAGGGGAGCTGGGCTTGGAATAACACATCCCTATCAGTTCATGGTGTTTTTAGCCTCTAGCATCCAATCTATTTGGGAAGAGAGCAGGGGCTGTAGGGACACAGGCTGCACAGCCAGCAGTTATTAGACACAACTGGTGCATGGAATCAGCCTGGAGATGCCTCTGGTGGAAAAACATCCCAGCCCTTCCCAATGTGTTGGCTGTGCTGCATTGATGGAGCCCTGTCTTGGTCCCAGCTGTGTGTGGCTCCCTGAGGGAAGCTGCTGGTGCAGACCAGTGGAAAGGCCATTATAATCCACAAAATTCCCCAGTTATATTTTTTATGAGTTTGTTTTCATTTCTTGGTAGGCAGAAGGTAGCTGGGCAGGACATGGAGTAACTTGCAGGGGTGAAATATTAAAATACAATCCAATATTCTTTGCTGTTCTTCCCTATGTTTCTTTCTACAAAGCAAAATAAATTATATTTTGTAATTATGCTTCTTTTTATTATCATATTCCAGCATAAATTTGTTGTATAGGAACCTTCAGCTATAAGATTCACCTCTTTCCTCTAGGTTTTTTTTCTGTATTTTCTCTGATTTCCAGATAATTTGCCTTTATTTTTCAAATAAAAATCTGTACTAAAAAAAGCTGTGCCTCAGTACTGTTGGATTCAAGTCATCCCAAAGGGGGTGGAGGTTGGGATGGAAGCATCCACCTGGGACCAGGACACCAGCACCCTCATATTGATTCGAACCTTTATCCCATGGCAGGTCTGAAGGGGGGTTGTGTGAGACTGAATTTCTTTTACAGGAATCATTGAGGAAGAACTTAACTTTCCAAGTCTCTCTATAAACATCTGGAGAAGTACAAGCAAGGTCCTCTCTCATCTTGGTGGAAACCAGTCTGAAAAAATTCCATCATAAACAGAGGCACCTGGGCTAAACCTTTTGGGACCTCTTTGAGCCAGACGTGTGTCACAGGCCACTTGGTGACACTATGGAAGTGTCCAAGGCCAGGTTGGATGGGGCTTGGAGCAACCTGGGAGAGTGGAAGGTGTCCCTGCCCATGGCAGGGGGTAGAAACCAGATGATCTTTAAGGTCTCTTCCAACCCAAGCTATTCCATGATTCTGTGATTCCCTCCAATGTCCCTTAGCAATTTTCCAAGCAACTCTCACCAACCAGGTGGATTTCTGGATCCTCCAGCCTCCATCCATCCCTGGTTCTATTTGCACCAAACAGCAGGTCAAGAGCAGCCTTGCTCCTTTCCTCCCACAGAGGAACATCTGTTATTCAGAACAAAATATTATGTTGCCATGTTATTTAATCAAGTCAAAATTCATAGGCAGCATCTGTGCCAAAGATAAAATGTTTTGGGACAGTTTAGTCCTTTTCTTATCTGAGTGATTATGGTTATGTAAAGTCTTTTCTCTCAAACACAGAGATGGAGTTTCATAAGCAAGGGACCAAAACAGGGCCAAGTAACCAACCACCTCCCCCTGATCACACCAGATTAGTACAATTAATCTGTAGGTATTAGTGACCAGCAGGGTTTTGCCTGGAGAATATAATATATATTTACAATTTCATATCTGATTTCCCCCAAGAGCAGAAAATTTAATTGTGGGCACCATTATATTTTTGCAAATGGTGTTGTAGGATTTGAAAAATTACTGAGGAGCTCTGGCTCAGAGGAAAATGAAGTTCAGAAATATTGAATTAATATGGGAGGTGATCCTCCCTCTCTAGTGCACTCTCATGAGACCCCACTTGCAGTGCTGCATCCAGCTCTGGGGCCTCCAACATAAGAGGGACATGGACCTGCTGGAACAAGTCCAGAGGAGGCCACAGAGATGCTCTGAGGGCTGGAGCACCTCTGCTCTGGAGCCAGGCTGAGAGGAGAAGAGGTGTTCAGCCTGGAGAAGAGAAGGCTCTGGGGAGACCTTAGAGGCTCTTCCAGAGCCTAAAGGGGCTCCAGGAGAGCTGGAGAGGAACTCTGGACAAGGACATGTAGTGATCAGGGATCAGGGCCAGAGCAGCCAACAGCCACCAGAAGGTGCAAAGCAAAGAGAGGAAGAAAAGCACAAACACACAAAGATCTTTGAGGACCTATTTCAAAACTATCACTTGCTAATTTTATTCATTATTCACCACTTCTTGTATTAGAAGAGAAAACTAATCTTTCTTTTATTACTCCCCTTCTTCATACATTCCTTAAAAGTGGGGATGATCCTAAATAGTGTCTGAATCCACAGCCAGAGTTCCTGGTAATGCAAGTGGAGATACTGAGGTGCTGGAGTGAGTCCAGAGAGGGGCAGTGGGGCTGGGGAAGGGGCTGGAGCACAAGTCTGATGAGCAGCTGAGGGAGCTGGGGGGGCTCAGCCTGGAAAAAAAGGACCTTCTCATTCCCTACAACTCCCTGAAAGGAGGTTGTAGCCAAGTGGGGGTCAGTCTCTTCTCCCAGGTGACAAGTGATAGAATGAGAGGAAATGGCCTTAAGTTGCACCAGGGGAGGGATTTAGATTGGATATAAGGAAAAATTTCTTCACCAAAAGGGTTGCCAAGCATCAGAACAGGCTGCCCAGGGAAGTGGTAGAAGCAGATTGCTGCAAATGTTCAAAAGGTGTGTGGATGTGGTGTTTAGAGACATAGTTTAGACTTGGCAGTGTTGGGTTAATGGTTGGACTTGATGACCCACCATTTCCAACCTAGTGATTCTACANCTTGATGACCCACTGTGGCCTACAAGATATGGCTACATTTCCAACCTAGTGATTCTACAATAACTTAGTAAAGACCAATGGGCTTTGAGAGCACTTTTCATTTTTCTTAGCTTTATGAAATGGATGAGCAATGCTCTCCTGTCCCCATGCAGGGAGATGGCTGCAGATTACAGCAGAAAGCAGAGTGTTACATGATCAGCTGGGATAGGAACATGGAAATGAGTGTGGCAGAGCAATGTGGAGTTGGACTGAGGTTCAGCAGCCCCTGCTTATAAATACTAAACTGTGCCTATGTGGCACGGAGGGTGAACTGCAGGTCATAGCAAAGATAGGAATCAAAAAGGTTTAAGCTGAGTTTCCAAAGTACATCTGTTGGAGCTGGCTTTGTTCAGACAAGCCCATCACCTTCAGCTTTTATTTTCTATCAGGAGGATTTTTGCAACACACTGGTGAGGGAAGGTCCACATTGCAACCTCCAGACACTGCTTCTGCTCCCCTCCTCAGTGTTCCCCCTCCTTCAGCAGAGCAAAACCAAAGGTTTCATGACACCTGTTTGCAAAGCCCACTCGAGACTGAGAGAAATTGTGCCCCAGGCTCTGCTGATCACAGAGGCTGCCCCAGAGGCCACAACCATCCCCACTTTGGATGGTTAAATAGGGCCTTGAGCAATATAGTTAATGGAAGGAGCCCTCCCCATGACATGGGGTTGGAACGAGATGAACTGTAAGGCCCAACCCAAACCATTCCATGACTCATTCAAGGCACCACTCTGCACTTCCCTGAAGATGAACTACTAGGAACTACATTTCTAAGACTATCATAGGCTCGTTGTCTCACCTGCATTAAAATCCAGGCCGCAACAGAATTATCAATCATTGAATTAACAAAGAGCACCAGAGCAACACAGTGCTGGAGGTTCAGGGCTGCAGCACAAATGAAACACCAAGGGGAGTTAAAAATAAAACAGTTTCAGAGCCTAAATAACTTTCTTCTACTTGCTATTTTCTGCCTGACAGCACCCTCTTCTGGGAAGCAGGAGCTCCTGGCTGAAGGTGCATCCTGCTCAGCTCCCATCAGCTCCTCGGTGCCAAAGCATGAGAAACGAAGGGCAGAGCCCTCCCACGGTGAGTTTAGGCAGAGAGACATTAGACAGTCTCTTCTGAGCTATTTTTTGGAGTTACCTTTGAAGGAGTTTGCAGATTGCTGCATGACTGAGGGCTGGTCAAAGTCACAGCACCCAGGTTTTTGGTATTCACAAGATGGGTGCAGCACCCAACAGGCAGCACAGACACAGGTAAAGCCTGACACTGCTGCTGGAGCAGCAGGTTAAATCTGCACTGTCCTGAGGACTGCACTAAAATATTTAATTGTGTCCTCAGACATGTCCCAGCCTTTTTATTGGTTTGAAACACAGGTGAGAAATCAACTTTTTGAAAATTTTGTACATATTAAAGCAAGTGTGTTCAGCTGGTCATGTCTCATAGCAACACAGGCTGTGAGCTAAGAATGGGATGAGCAGCTCAGCTGCCCAGGGATGCTGGCCAAGGTTGGGGCACCACCATCAGCATCCATCTAGCAGGGCTCCAGGTTCCACCTCTTCTCAAATCCTCCTCATCCTTTGCCCTCTAACAGCAGGAGTGCCTCACTCGTGGCTATCATTGGTCTGGTCTCTACTTGAACGAATTTAACACTACACAGCTGTTTCCAGGGCTTGTTTTATATTTTAAATATCAAAGTTTTTAACTACAAACTACAGGCAGGGTTTACCTGCATCCTGGGCTAACAATTCCACTTTGAAGGCCAAGTGATGAAGTTGAGACACAATTTGCTAATTAGTTCCCTGGTGATGGTTTCTTACATGAAGGACATGGTACTGCTGCATCTGCTGGCAGTGTGGGGGTGTTTAATTACCTTTTTCAAGCATGGACAGCAGGAGGGGCTGGGAGATGGATGAAGGGGAGTTGACCTGACTCTCCAAAAAGCTGGGTAGTGGGAGCATCTGGGAGTGAGCAAGTTTGGCACTTGCTTGGAGGCAGGAAGGTCCTTTGGTGCAGCTCAAATCCCACATCATTTCAGGTCCCCCACAAAAGCAGGGACACCCCAAATCACTGACTGCTTTGGAAAGCCCTGGTGCCCTTCTGTGCTCCTCTTCCTGCCCATGGGCTGCTGGCTGGGTTTGCACAGAGCCTGGCACACAGGGACTGTGCCTTGTCCCTTTGCTCAAATTAATAACCAGGCTTAATTTATTACACTAGCCCTGTTCATCTTGGGGTGTTTGCCAAGACCCTGACCCTTGCTCACCCACAGCATAGGGGAAACTGGGGCTGAGAAAGCTCCCAGCAGGGATCCAGTGTTCATCCCCATGGCTTACACCCTGCAGGTACTTGGAACAGCCCCAGGCTGAAGAAACACCCCAGTGCTCCAGGTCAGGCACCTCCTTCAAGCACAAGACAAACCCAAAAAACTGCAGTTTGAGTAGGAAAAGGACAGTGGAAAGCAGTAACTGCATACCTGCTGTCACCATCAGTAGGAATTCATGCAACCAAACCCAGAAAACAAACCAAAATCAGCAGCACAGTGATATAGGGCACCATGAATCCCCCACCACCTGTGCCTCTGTCTGCCCCTCCCTTTCCAATGCCCCAGGTCCATCTGCTTCTGCAGAAATTTAGCTAAAACTGGAGGAAATTACTCAGAGAAATTCACTCATTGCTGTTTGCCTTTCAGTCTGGAGAAGTGATCAGCCAACAGAACAAAGCAGCTTCCAGTCAGACAAACCCACTGAAGTTTTGAAGCATCCTCTTCTGCATCCCTTTTCTAAAGCCTTTCCTTGCTGAGTGTCAGACCCACTTATGCAAGGGGCTAGCACAGCTAATGCTTCTCAGAGGAGATTAATGCACCTACAGCTGCCAGAGGCCTGATTTAAACCTGGCTGAAGAAAGGTTGGGATCAGTCCTCAGGTTTAATTATCAGGGATTGACAGGTAAATTACAAAGACAAAAGTATCCTGGGCTGCAGCAAAAGCAGCGTGGCCAGCAGGTCAAGGGAGGAGCTTCTCCTGCCCTTGTGAGACCCCAGCTGGAGTGCTGCATCCAGTTCTGAGCTCCCCAAAATAAGGGGGATGTGGAAATGCTGGAGCAAGTCCAGAGGAGGCCATGGAGATGCTCAGGGCGATGGAGCACCTCTGCTCTGGAGACAGGCTGAGAGAGCTGGGGGTGTTCAGATGGACATGGCCCCAGGGAGACCTTGGAGCTCCTTCCAGTGCCCAAAGGGGCTCCAAGAGAGCTGGAGAGGGACTTTGGACATGAGTGTGGAATGACAGGACAAAGGGGAATGGCTGAGACAGCAGGTTTAGCTTAGAGATTAGGAAGAAATTCTTCCTTGTGAGGGTGATGAGGCACTGGAACAGGTTTTCCAGATAAGATGTGGATGCCCCATCCCTGGAAGTGTTCAAGGCCAGGTTGGATAGGGCTTTGAGCAACCTGGTCTAGTGCAAGGTGTCCCTTCCCTTCCAGGGGTTTGGAACGAGATGACCTTTAAGGTCTCTTTCCACCCAAACTATTCCAGGATTCGTGTTTTCTAACCCATCTTTAAATGGGTGTTTAAACCCAAGCAGAAGCTTGGAGGAGAACTTCACAACGCTCTGAAAGAGAGGTTTCCAGCCCAGGGATTTCTCAGTGGGATGAGCCTGAAAGAGAAGCAGGTGTGAGGCCTCTCCTACCCGGTCCAGGCCAGGCAGGGTTAGTGCTCCCCAAACACCAAGGTGCCATTCCCACCTCTGGCTGAGGAAGGCACTGACAGCACAGACTGGAATTCCTCCACTGGCCAGGGAAGTCAAAGGGTACCTGGCTGCTCTGATGGACATTCTCTGCTTTCAGTCCTTGCTGCCAGAAGACATTTAATGAAAAAAATGACCCTGCCAGCTCCTCGGCCAAACCAACTGACCATGTCAAGCAGGAGCAAGAACTGGAACAGGATTTTCCAACCTCTCTCTATTCTCCCACATGCAAATGCTCCCAGCTCTGCAGAAACAGGTATTAAACACCTGAACCCCTCTCTTAAGGTGGCTGCTTCAATCACAGTGCAATGGTGAAAGGACTGACACCTGATCAACCCTCCACAGACACAAGGCCAAGCAACTGGACTTGCACAAGACTCCAAGTTGATGCAGATCCAGATGAAAGCCTGTACAATCCCTGCCTTCTTGAGGGGCTGTAATGAACCTGAAACATCCACAGCCCAAAGCTGGAGGGCAAAAAAGAGGAGTAGAAAGGTAATTGCCAAAGAAAGTACAAGGCTGCAGGAACACAGAGAAGCAGGCATAGATAATGGGGTTTTTATTTGTAACACCTTCAATTCAGACTGCAATTATTTCACTTATTAAAGTTAAACCCAGGCAGCAATTGAGGGGAAAAAAAAAAAAAAAGAAATAGTCCCTGTGTGCACAAACAATGCAGCTTTGAATAATACATGGTAAGTTTATTTCATATTAACATGAACAGTAAAAAGTGGACATTTGACAGGATTTTACTTCAGGTCCTTTTCTTTATTCCTCTATTGTGTCCTTTTTGCCAGTCTCTTGTCCCTCAAATTGTGGATACTTTGCCTCAACATCAGCCCAAGTGAGATAACCATTCGCCAGGTCACGGATGATGGCAGGAAGTTCAGAGATCTGCAGGCAAAGTCACAAAGACACAAGAAACTCAGAACCAAACTGCTCTGTTGGATATTTGGGGAATATGGGTAATTTTTACATCAGCAACAGAACAGGTATAAGATATCTCCTGGAAGATAATTTTTGGGGAGAAAACCTTTAAAGTTTAAGAAAAACTTCTTAAATCAGGGAAATGCAACTGTCACTGTCCCTGTTAGTGTTGTGCTACAGTTTTGGAAGGGAACGAAAACAATGTACACATTCAAAAGATGTTGTTAAATCAGAATTTGGTCAGGCCCTGTTTATTCTAACAAAGGAAGCTGCAAATTGTCTTTTCTTTGCTTCTCATGGCACACTGTCATAGTGCAAAGGATTAGCCAGAAACCAGAAAATTTGCAGAAATTGAAGGAAAACAATGTCACATTGTTGCTTGGCAGTGAAAGGTCATCCAGGAGAATAAAGAGAGAGATGGGTGTCCTGAGGAACTGGCACTGAGCCAAACCCCCAGGCAATACAGGTGCTTCTGTACAGAGCAATACAATTCACTCAGCCTCACAGGTGAGCACCATCTGCTCCCCCTCTGTGAACCAAACTGTGCCTGGGGAGCCACAAAGAGAAAGATACCAGGGAGACAAGAAAAACCCCCAAACCCCCAGGGCTGCACCATCCACAGCTCTGAGCAGGTTCTGCTCACAGGCAGAGACCACCACAGGGAGGTTTGCCAGTCCAGTCCCTGCACCGTGGCTGTACCAGCAGAACACACTTAGGACACATGTGGCTTTTGGGGAATGGTTTATCACCTTCTCTGGTGCTGCATCAGCAGGAAGGAAGCTGTGAGGCAAAAAGCAGGCAAAGATCTGCTTTTTAGTGCCTCTGGATTCACAGGAGTCCTGCCTTTGAAAGCCAGACATGTCCCAGTTAATGCTTTTACTCAGCAGCCTTCACTGGTAAAAAAACACTCTAAAGAGCAGTGCAATCAGCACAAGCATGGCTTTCAGGTAAGATCAACACTTCTGCATCCAAGAAAAACAAAAGCTTCTCCTCACTTTCTCAGCAGGGCCTGTATCTTCTGCTTGACCAGTATCTCCTCCCTGGGGACTTCTCAGAACAGCTAAACCACCTATAGCTCAGCTCCCACGAGGACCACTGCTGGATCACGAACAGCAGCTATTGCTCTCCCCAAGCCCTCAAGGAACATTCTGCCAGCAGCCAAGGCCCCCCCGGCCTCACCTCGGCGCGGATCTGGCGCATGGAGTCGCGGTCCCTCAGGGTGGCCGTGTGAGGCGTCCGGTTCACGGTGTCGAAGTCGATGGTGATCCCGAAGGCCACGCCGACCTCGTCAGTCCTGGCATAGCGCCGGCCGATGGACCCCGAGGAATCATCCACCTTGTGAGAGATGCTGTTCCTGGTGAGTGCTTCAGCTGCAGGGAGCAGAGAAGGGGATCACCAGCAGGGAATACAATCCCTAGCAGAGGCCTCCCGTGTCCTCACGGCACTACCTGAAGAGAGGCTCCCTGTGTCCTGGTTTTAAGCAGCATCACAGACCCACATTTTCATTTTGACAGAAGATCCAATCTACCAGATCCTCTGTCAGGACTACAAGTTCAAACCCAACCCACAGGACCACCACTGCTCTCACATGTCTCCACACTGCATCACTCAGCTCTCACCCACAGTGCAAAGACCCTGTGACCACGGTCCCACAACTCTGCTTCACCTCCAAACACCCCCAGCCTCACGTGTGCAGGGGCATGTCCAGAACAGGGGCACAAAGTCCCAGGCAGAACTGATGCTAACAGCAAAAGGCACTGTCTGACATGCAATCCCTGTTCCTATCCTTCAGGTATTCAATTTTTTATGGGTCCTATCTTTCATCACCAAACTACCAGGGGACAGTTTGACAGAATGGTTGGAGGCTCAGCAGCTCTGGGACAGATTCAATGAATTAGCTGGCCAATAAAAGCAAAGAAAACTTTAATAACAAAACAAACAAACAAAAAAACTACCCCACTGCACCAGACAGCTTCTCCTAAGCAGTGGGAAAGATTTATTTTTGGCATAGAAGAAAAAAAGGAAATGTCCTTTACACTGGAAACCAATATGGGGGGGAAAGTCATGCTGTTGGGTTTTTTGAGAGTAGCTGAAGAGTTTGATGGATACCCAAAGCTTACAGATACCAATTAACTCAGCTAGTTTAGGTCAACAACTCTCCCTTTGCATGTGTGAGAGCCAATGATCCCAATGCTATTTTCTCCCTGTAGAACTGAGGAATAAACCTCTCTTCCCAGTGCACATCCCCATCAGACTCACAGTGCTTAATACACTTACATAATTCCTTGACAAAAGGCATAAATTCCTGATTCTGGCTCAGAGGAAGAACGGAGCACTTGAATGGTGCTACAACAGCTGGGAAGCTGAAGAACTGAGGGAAAAAAAGAAAAAGCACCAATAAATACAAATTTAGTGATTAGGCCAGGCTCTTTGTAGGTGAGAATAAGCTCTGACTGAGGCTGGAGGCACAGTGACTGTTCCAGGGGTGTCACTGGCCTTCTCTAAGACACCAGCATTCAGGGCCCAGCAGTAACACCTCACACCACTGAATCAGGATTGCCTTTCTCCAGGTGTCATTCATTCCCCCCTTCCTTCCTCATAAATGTTATCTCCCCCCAAGACAGTTTACCAGAGCCCTCTACAGAAAAACTAAGGGTAGAGGAGTCTTTCCAGGAGATTTAGTCTTATGCACAGTCTAAACCAAACTCCCTTTTTGAGACTCCATGCACATGTAACTATGTAGCTCAAAGGTTTTTAGCACCCTCCACAGACGCTCTTGCAAAATAAAAATGTACCAAAAGTGGAGGAAAATAATTAAATCTTTCCTAGCAATCAGCAAGGCATAAAAGGGACAGAAGTTATGCACATGAGACATCTCACAATACAGAGCAGCCTGCACTACACAGACAGTAAATGGACACTGGAAGGGTGGTTAAGTCTTAATATATTGTATTTCATGAGCAGTTTTGATTGAAAGTCAACTGTGTCCCAACTCTGGGCTCCTGAGCCTTGTTTCCTCCACTCATAACTGTATCACATCCTGTAGCAGATGGAGCACTGTTACATGTCTTTTCTAAAATACAGCAGCCAGAAACAAGCAGGAATCAGCACCAAGTTTGCAGCCAGCTTCCCATGGGCCACCAGCAATGGCACAGAGCATCACATTTGGGCACTTCTTGCAAGAGGCTGGTGCTCTCTGTGTAACACACACCTCCCTCTGGCCCCTGCTACAGCAAAGTTTCAGGCCAAGGTTTTAGGGGTGTTCAGAATCAGAGAAGGTTGAATTTCATGGGCACCTGAGGAAACAGTTGGTCCATTGTCCATCCTGCTGCACAGAAGTATGACTCCAGGAAAAGCAGCAGAAAGAAGGGAAATTAAACACTGAAGAGATGCCTTTCTCTGAGTGATGAGACACTGCCAAGTGTGAATCCAGGAGGAATTTCTCCTCCCCTTGCCAGTAAGAGAGTGAGAGTCTCGTGCACACATGGCCCCAGAATGTTCTCAGGGCACAGGTAAAAATGACACATACAACAACTCAATAGCCACCTGGGTTTTCCCATCTCTCCTGGGCATTGTGGGTATTTCAGCCCTTTCCCAGGATGTCAGGGAAAGGCAAGTGCCTGCAGCTGGGTTAGGCTGGGGCCCAGGCACAGGAAAGCTCACCGTTCTCTGCTCGTCTCCTTCCCGGATGCGGAATGTGTGTTCAAACACTGTGTACATGATCCTTCCAATACCAAAGGAGGGTTCAATTACATTTGGGACAATTTCTTCCACTGGAACACAAAATAACACACATCACCATTAAAAACAGATTTAGGCATGGAAAAGATGTGGTTACTGGTGCTGTCTTTCTGCTCAGAAGTTCTGAATACATGTAGCTGAGTGCATGAAAATAAAAGGTTAAACATTTCTGAGCTAAATACAAATACCTGAAATGGAGATTTGGACTCGGTCCACATACAGAACGTATTTAAACTGTAAAAGAACAACTCAGGGCCCCTTCTCTGGCCCTGAGAGCAAATAACACTGCACAACTTGCATCCACACAGACAAATCCTCTTCTGCTTCACAACTGCAAAGCCTCATCCAAACTGTTCACTGGGAACAGTCCCTGCTCCACACCAAGCCACAAACTATGTCCAGGTATTGTCTGAGGGTGCTATTTGGCACGGACCAAAGCTGTGCCAGGGAGTACAGCAGCAAGTAAACAGGCTGGATGATGGCAGGGCAGTGCCACCACCCTCCCTGTTCTCCAGCCCATCTGAAGTGGTGACAAAGCAAAGCCTGGCACAGCAGCACCACGTGCTGACTGAAAGGTACCCAGGCATTTCAAAGGCTCAGCAGCTGCAAGAACAAATACATTCTGCACATGCTACAAGTTGCTCTAGTCCCTCCTACGAGCATTTACATTCCCAGCCTGGGGCAGGATGATCCACTAGTTAAGAATGTGAACTGGGGAAAATTCTACCTCAGTCTCCAGCTGACTTCCCAAATGACCTTGGGTGAGGTGCTTACAGAGCTGGAGGAAAGATAAGACTTCTTTGAGGAACTAAATCTGTACATTTTCTTCTGGCTCCATTTCCCGTATCAGGACAAAAGTTCCGTAGAGATGCAGCCACTGATGTGATTATCAACTACCAGAGGAACTGACTGGACTTGTGAGCTTAGAGCCTGGTCAGGACAGCAGCCTGGCAGGCTGGCACATCAATGGTCACTGAATCCCACTGCTATTTGAAAATTTTCCAGCTCAAACAGTCAAATTTCAAGGAAATTACAGTTGGCATTTTTTCTATGCAGTGATACAATATTAACAGGACAATGACACCAAGTGTATCACAAAGTGTATCACATTCAAAGTGATGATCAAGCAACAAAGATACAAATTTACCGTGTAATGTTTTCTGAAATCTCTTCACAGTAACCATGTCCTTTGTTAATTTAAAAGTTTTCCCTTCAGTTTCAACAGTGAATTCCCTGGAAAGACAAAAAAAGTCACTTAAAAGCTACAGAAATAAACAAGTTGTATTTCCTTAATTGCATCAGTTGGTTGAATGTAAGAGTGGGATGACAGAATCCAGGGCAAACCCCAGAGATGAAAGGAACATGTAGCAGGCACATTAAAAGAAATTTGCATTAATAATAAAATTACTACATGTACATTAAAAGCAACCATTTTAATAATCACAGTGAACTTAGTTGTGGTTAACAGCCTGAAGCAAACTCAATTAGGAAATGGAAAACTCTCAGGATAAAGCACATACACCAAAGAGGAAATGAGAGGCAGGCACTGGCTGCAGACTGTACTATCAATGAAATTAAGGATATTGTTTGTAACAATATTGAATCATTTCAGTGAGTCTGGATGGACTAAATTCACTGGGTTTGATATGTGTACCCCATATTCTGCAATAGTTCTTCCCTACTGTTTTTTCTACGCTTTCACTCTTGGAGAGATGTTAAAGAAATAAATCTTAGCTCAGAGAAAGGAAAGATGTCAATGTTACCTTTATGGAATGTATTCATTAATCCTACACCTTGTACTATTTCAAGCAGGAAATTAAGTTTATTTTTTTATTACTGCACCATTACATTTCTCATAACATATGAGAAAGCTGTTGGTCTGCTTCAGCCAAATTTGACAACTGTAGAAACCTCTTATATTTTCAGTTCCTGCACGTGTTAGGAATGCAGGCAGCCAGGTGAAAGAAAAACCACACAAATTCCTGCCCCAGTAACTCAAAGGCTGTAACAGGTCCTAAGTCAGCTCACTAAACACTGGTGGATACTCAGGCAAGTTTTGGTTCTCATTTAACTGTTTTGTTCCATCAGTCACATTATTCTTGGATTAATAATTTGATTTGAAAATTAAAATCAACTCTCAAACTAAAGAAGGGAAGCTGGCAAACGCTTCCCGTTTCACTGAAGTGTTTATCTTCTGGGATGATCCTATTAAAGCCAGAGGCTCATTCCCACACAAATAAACAACTACTTGATTTATGTGCATACACCAAGAGGTGTGTGGAAGGGACAGCTCTAAAACATTTCAGATGACCCACACTGCCTGCTTTCATGAAGAAGCTGTTCCAGGTGGCTCAAATAAATCCAGCAGCACTTTGGAACCCACACCAGAGCTCTCAGAGCAGGGTACCACACATACACAGCCAGCTCACCCTTTCTCATTGAGCAGCTGCTCCATCTCAGTGATGTAACACTCATCACACATGGAAAGGTATTCCATCACCACCTTTGCATCCTTCTTATAAGCTTTGCCAATGGCTCCCTTATTTGCCTCAAACTGAACAAGGCTGACTGTTCTGTACAAGGCAGTTAAGGAGTTTGTGAGGACAGAAAGCAGGGCCTGGTTCTTTTTGCTATGTCAAAGCTAATTGCTATACAACACAAACAAATCTCCTCCTCCTCTGGATTAAGGAACTTCCCTCCAAGAGAGGAAAAGAACAATAAAAAAAATACCCACACACTCAAATCTTTTCAGGTTGCTTCCCCAGGTTATGCTGCTCTGTAGCTCTAGGTTTCACTGTCAAACTTATAAACTTTAAATATTGCTGCACAGCTCTCCAAGACATCTCACTGTCAAATCACGTTTCGCTTCAAGAGAATCTGGTTTATTCTGAAAGGATATAGGTTCTTTGAGAGGCTTCTCAGCTATAAGAGGAACTTTGGTGGCACGGGCATGGCAGGAAAGGTCATAGCAGGAACGATCAGCACAGCCAACGATCTCAATCCAACCCTGAAAAAACAAAAGCGGAAGCTTTCACCAACTCACTTTTTTGTCCACTTAACCATCAAATATGTTTATTCACCCCTAAGCCCTCCCTGCTCCCATGACTGTTTTTTCTACATAATTAGCTCTGTTACAATAAGCAGCCCTCACTCACTAGTTGTTCCTTCATTTGAATGATTCCATTTGTTTCCAGAGGAAACGATCAGTCATCTACCAGTGCCTGTGTTCAGGGCCAGGTTTTCCACATGGTTTGGCAGAACAGAGCACTGTGCCAGCAGCTCAGGGCCAGGGCCAGAGCACACAGTCCTATCACTCACATGCCACAGGCACACAGACATCATGGCTCCAGGGTATCACTGCTCCCAAGCACAGAACAGACAGCAGGGAACCAGCCACATCAGAGTAGCCACAAGCCTGGCTTATGAGCTGGCAGGACACAGATCACACACTAAGGAAGCTCTTCTTTCAACACTTCAGCATGTATGGCAAGGAGGAATCTCATCACCATTCACACAGAATTGGTGAAGCCCTTCTCACACATGTAGCACATACAACCTCACTCTGGATTTTATAAGAGACAATTCCACATAAGAAAAGGCTCATCACCTGCTTCCCATTCACTCTGTCCCATCAGTGTGGACACACAGGCAGCCAGATGCTGTGTGGTTTTTCAGTCTGCAGTGGGATAGCAGGGTGTCAGGAAAGGTATGTGAACAGAAGAAACCCCTGTGCTTGAAAAATCATGGTGTTCCAGAACATCCTGGGGAGTCTTTACAGAAATCAAACCATCAGGGTACTACAGCTACTTCTCAGAAAACACAAAATACATGTTTGTGAGGTTACTCGGCCCGGAGAGAAGAGGAGGCTCTGGGGAGACCTTGGAGCCCCTTCCAGTACCTAAAGGGGCTGCAAGAGAGCTGGAGAAGGACTTTGGACAAGGGCATGGAGTGACAGGACAAGGGGGAATGGCTTCACATTGACAGAGGGCAAATTTAGATTAGGTATTAGGAAGAAATTCTTTCCTGTGAGGGTGGTGAGGCCCTGGCACAAGTTGCCCAGAGAAGTTGTGGCTGCCCCATCCCTGGAACTGTTCAAGGCCAGGTTGGATGGGCTTGGAGCAACCTGGGATAGTTGGTGTCCCTGCCCAGGGCATCTTCTTTAAGATCCCTTAATCCAAACCATTCTATGCAGTAGCTTTACAGAGCAGTTCACTTCTCACTACTAAGTGCTGCAAGTTGGTAAAAACATTTTTGGCCAGAGTTAAGTACTGGAACAAAGCATGGTCCAGCTCACAAGGTGGTAGGCTGAGAAGAGAAGCTGTAAACTTATGGAAGCCAGCTATTGACATTCAGAAGAAGCCATTCCTTCAATCAGCTCTATAGATCTTTTCTATATGAAGACAAATCACTCATCTGAGCTGTAGAAGTTTTTTTGTATCATCTCAAGTTTGGTAGAACTGTACTGGTTGCTATTCCTCTAACCCACTATAACAAAACATCCCTAGTGATAAGTCTAAATCCAACCAACAATACAAGAGGAAAAGCACTCAACAAGGCCTGAACCGAAAAGTTCAGCAGAACGTGGTAAAAAATCCTTGGGAAATTTTTCTCCCACACCAGCTGTCTGAACTGGCAGGAGTGAACTGATTTCTCAGTTTGGAAGAGAGAAAGGAAGACCAAGCATTCAGACAGCAGGAAATCTGCCCCAGAATAAAACTTCCAGTAAAACAAACCCTTCCCCAGTGCTGTTACAGTGGTTACAGTCTTTGGAAAGCACCAGGACTTGGTTTCCTTTAATTCCAGACAGAATTCAATAAGTGAAAAGTCCCCAGGTTACTTCAGGCACCAGCAAAGGAGTCTGGACCTACAAAAGCAGCATGAACAGTTCATAAACTTTGTGCCAGCACACTGCAGGGAGTGACCTGTCCCCTTAGTCCTGGATTCAGAATATTCCCACTGCACTGTGTGTTCACACCATTGTGGGACTGGACAGAAACATCAGACTCACAGCCCTAAATTTAGAAAGCAAGAAATAAACCAGGTCTGCCAGGGAGTAGCCCTTGCTGTTGTCCCTTTGCCACTTACATATGATGTTTTGGACTCTGCATCCCAGCAGTCACAGGCATAATGAGCCATCTCATTCTCCATGTGCTGCCGGAAGCGCAGCTTCTCCGGGGACACACCGACCTTTGTAAGGAAGAGGTAGATTCTGCCAATGAAGTAACCGAGAACGGAGTTATTGATCACACCCTGGAGAGGGGAAAAAGCAGGAAGGAAAAACTCACATTAATTCCTAAGGAAGCAGCAGCATGATTTGTTGTACTTCTGCAGACGAGCTGACACATTACAGACAGAACTAGTTGCCCCTGCCTGTGGTAAAGTACTGTGTCTCCCCTGAAACTACTCCATCTTCTCTAATTCACCTCCTGCCATTGGCACTATCCCCATCTGAACAAACAGGAAGTTATTGTTACTCCAGGACTCAGCACTCGCTGTCTCTGAAAATCACCTACTTGTAAATACCCCACTGTGTGCAACAGTGCAGTCACTGGCACTACAACAGCTGCACCCACAGCTGCAATACAATAGGGGAGTGGTGTTCTTTTCTGGGGAGTTGTTTTTGAGGCTTTTTGGTTTGTTTAGGATTTTTGGGGGGTGGTGTTATGGTGCTTTTTTTATTAAGCGGGGTTTTTTTGTTTTATTTGGGGTGAAATAACTCATTCATAATTGGATGGATCAGGCAGTGAAACCCTAACATAGAAGACACACACTGAAGGGAGTCAGCAGCTGAGTATTAAGATTCCCAGTTAGTGCTTGTATTTATGGAGTGGAGTTCAACCTCTAACCACTATCCCAGTACCACCTGCACCCTTCCTTTACTGGTAACAAGGACCAGACCTGGCTCTTAGTCACATCAATTCACTGAGGAGAACCTACTTTTAAATCTGTGAGCAAACCCCACCCGGCACCAACACAACAGTTTGCAATTTAGCCTTGAGAGCAAATTCCAAAGCTCCAGGTGCTTGCAATAGGAAGGTTACCTGTTGGACAGCATCTCCCAGCCTCATCATGTGGGCAGACTGCCCACTGACCTGGGCCTTGGAGGAGTACAGGAGGATGTTGAGATCTGCCACGTTCTGAAACTTGGGGTGGTTTTTCTCACTGGGATCCACAAAGTGCTCAATTTCTGCCATGGTGAATTCTCTAATGGAAACAAACAAACGTGTATTAAATATTTTTATGCATTAACAACATCCCTCTAATAAATGTTTATGCTTCAGCCTCTCACAAGCAAGTCAGTAGCTTAAAAACATACAGGAACCCAGAGCCAACACAATGTACAGACTGGAACATGAACCAGTCTCATCAATGGATTTAGTTTCATCTTCAAATTCCTAGTAAAACTTTCTACAAATTCATCTAGAGCTCTCTGGGCCATGTTAACACAACTGTGAATTGGAATAGAGAGTACCACCTTTGGAAATACTTCCAGAAGTTCTCTGGAGTTTTTTCCAGACTGCTGTGATTAGAAGTACTTGTTTCCTACAGGGCCAATGAAGACTAATTAACTCATGTCAGAGGTGCCAAAAATAACCAGGTAAGGTGATAATTTCTTGAAGATAATGAAACTGCTACAGTCACCATTTGGTTGCATTCTGTTTTAAGAACTTGTCTTTATTACATTTATACTCATAGATTGATTCTGAGCCTTCCTGCTTGAAATCACTTTCCATTGAATTAACTTGTTATCAAGAATCTCAAGGTAATCATTAACTGTAAATCACAGCCATCAGGATATAATTTGCAATGATTGCATAATAACAGTCTCCAATAAATGTGCCACAAGCATATCATTTATATTTGACTGAAAATGATTTCAATCAGAAAAGTTCTCATTTCCAGATGTGCAAGGCAGAACAGGAGGACTGAGAAAATTCCAAAGAATTCCCTTTGTGCTAATGATGCCACTGCCTCAGTGACATTTGTGGCACCACATTAATCAATTACCAAGTTTACAACATGTAATGGCTGTGCATGGGAGCTGCTGTTCCAAATTATATGGAAGAGATTTCCAATCAGAATAATTCAGTTAAAATACAGATTATCCTTAAGGAAATGCAATTATCACTTTTATCCAGAGATAGAACTGAAAGTAATTCTCAATAACCCTGAGCTTTTCTGCTTGACTGATCTTGTGACACAACCACAAGTCCTGAGTCAGGTTCTCTCACAACTTCCTCTCTGAAGTTGTAGAACTGCAGAGTGTGCAGGACTGAGACAAAGAAATATTGCTGCAAGGTCAATCATGTTTTGATTTCAATATTACAGTAAATTGCATGAACATAATTACACAGCCAAAGTCTTGTAGAGAACACAGTCACCTTTCACATGATTCATTTAGACTATGCTAGAAGCCAAATTCTGTCAGTGAAACTGATTCAGAGATCCTACTTCTCACAAGCCAATCTTAGACAGAATTCTGTACTTAAAACCTTAAATATGAGCTTGTCTGTGAACCCTGAGCCTCGTTAGGCACATAATCAGGATTCCTCTGGGAGAAAGCACTAGACTGAAACAATCCTGTGCAAACACTGGAACAGAAGGGAGAGGGAGGTGCTACCTGCTCCCAGGTACCATCTGCTGGAAGAGAAAGTCTGCAGTACCTCACTCTGATAAGGCCGGAGCGGGGTGAGATTTCATTCCTGAAGGAATTTCCAATCTGGGCAGCAGCAAAAGGGAGTTTGCCTTGGTTAAACTCCAGAAGACGTTTGAAGTTGAGGAATATTCCCTGTGCAGTTTCTGGCCTCAGGTAGCTGAAAGAAGATGGAGGAGAGGAAAAAGCAGGAAGATAAAAGGGTGGGTAAAGCAGGGAGAATAGAAAAACACAGTTACTACAAAACTTTCAGGGGAAAGTTTTTCTCTTGAGAATTTTAACTTGACACAAAACAATGAAGCAACAGACTGAAGGGGAGAAAACCAACATCAGCTGCAGCTCAAACACAGCACTCCACAGTTACTCCCAAAAGTAAGCTGGATGACTTGGCTGCTTTTGAGATGCAGGCATGGTATGGGAAAAGGTGTTTGGAGTGAAATAAAGTGGCCAGTGACATCGAGGTCACAGAAAAGGCAAGGAGGCTGCATTCCCTGTGCTGTTCCAGCCTGCTTACAAACATGGATTTTACAGGCAAACCATGACTACAGCTGGGAGGGGATTTAGTGTAAGGCCCCTACAACCCTACAGTAACTTGAGACTTCCTCAGAGAATACAACCTACACAGACTATTTCACCATATACTGGAGAACACATGCAACATGTAGCTTTTAACCCATTCCAGAGCATATGCAAGAATTTCATTCTCTACTCTTCAATGAAAGCTTTGGTTTTTTCAACTCCAGACAAGAACCTCTACACTCTCACATACATAAATTATGCTACCACTGGATCACCCTGTTAAATAATTTCATCCTCACACAAGTGCTCTGAAGTAGGTTTTCTACAGCCAGGAAGTTGATGGCATTTGCAGACCCAGTGTTAAGTGGCTTTATGGAAACTACTCCCACCAGCAAGGGCACAGCTGGGATGCACATAGTCTGAGTGCTTCAAGTATTTTCGTGATTCTGCAACAGCTCCTTGTTTCTCCTGCCTTTCATCAAGAGTACAAGGAATATTAAGCTGCCAGAAAAGGCAGGGGAACAACACTCAGGAAGAAATTACATATTTCAACCCTGGTGAAACTTCACTTTTATTCCAAGTGATCTACAAAGCAGGGGGAGTGTGAGCAGAATGAGATTAGTACCTACCCAGGCATGTTTCCTCCAGGCCCAATGGAGGTCTTGAACATCAGATTGAAAGAAACAGGAGGGGACAGGTCATTCCCAGTGACAGGGGACTTCACATTGTAGTTCACAAAGAGGTCTGCAAGTTCTTGCTGGCCATAATTGTCCAACTAATACCAAAACACAGGAGAATTATTTTAATTACTAGACAAGGAAGCAGGAATTAATGATGTCCTCTTCGTCTTTTACTGAGTGTGATCCACAGCTCTGAATCACCTGCTCAAAATATTCCCTTTTAACCTAAATTTTCAAGCAAGCTAAAGTTTGAACCAATGACAGAAGAATACACTGCACATTTGCAAACCCATTTTAGTAATACAGGTCCAGGATTCAGTCATACCACAGGAAGTCTGAGCATAAGAGTGGGTGTAAAGCAGAAGAAAAGTCACTGGGACTGCACTACCACCCACCAGAAGCTTCTTTTGAACAGTTTAAAACATGGAGAGCTCTGTGTTGGGAACAAAAAAACCCACAGCAGTGAGAGAGAAAAAAGCCGAAATTTCTGCAGGGCTTTGTTTGCATTCATTTCTCTTTCTTCTGCTGCATGAAAGATAATATGCAAAGAGCATTAGATGCTCTTTTAAAATAAGTTTCCATTTCAGCTAAGTAGAGCCAACCTGCAGCTCAAAGCTTCTTGGTGAGAGATTTTCCATTTGCTCCAAAAATAACTTGGTAATGATCAGAAGCTTTCACAAGTGGGAACCTTAGCCCAGAACCTTTCCTTCCCCTTTCTCTGGAAGCTGGGAATCAAGCAGTAGTAGAACCACTGATCTAACTGCAACCTAACTGCACAAAAGCATGATTTCTGGCACTGTTTTTTGCATTTATGTATCAGCCTTTTGCATATGTACCTTTAAATGTAGCTCCTGGACTTCAGTACTGTAAAGTATCTATACTGAACAGTACAGCAATAATTTAACACTGAAGTTTAAAATCAAATTAGTTTTTTCTAGCATTAATTGTCATGATACTTCAAGTATCACAGAAGCAGGATATAAAATAAGTTTATTAATGGAGAGATTTCCCTAAAGGATGGTCAAAGTTCAGCACTGTAATGTGAAAAACCTAATGACAGCTGCTCAGTGTTTGCAAAACACTGGCAAAGAAAGTTTCTCTTTGTGGAAGAAAACTTTCATTTTATGCATAGCTCTGGAAGCATTTACTCTAGAAGTGATGAGAACAAACATTAAAAACAAAGTAAGAAAAATAAATGGAAAAAATAAAGGCCAATGTCCATACAGCTCCTCTGGAACACCAGCCTGAGCACCAACTATTTTCATGGTAAACACAGAAAAATCTGTGTGGGGTGATAGAGACAGAGGAACAAATCTCAAGGGCTTCAAAGCTGAGAACTTCAAAACATACCAATTCAGTGCTAAGGTGATTCAGAAAACCCTGACAAAACTCCTCATCCATTTCTGTTCCTTTCTATGACAATTCTGCAGTGAGGGATTATCAAGGTAAAGGCTTTGCCAGGGTGAGAAGTGGAACAGAGCAGAGCAGCTCCAAAGACTGAACCTCAGCTCCACCAACCCAACACTCAAGAGACTAATATAATACCAATAACTCTCCAAAACAGTAGGAGGCAGATGGGATTAATAAGCAAGCTCAAGGAAGTTTTCAGTATTTGAGAGCATGTAAAGCCCACCATGTATCTCTGAGGTAAACACTTCTGAGCATCTTTAGGAACAGAAGAGGGACATTGCCTCTCTGGACTTGGTGCATTGCATTTCCTCTGCCACATACACCTCCCTCAAGCATCCACCTTCCCATGCAGGCACCCACCTGTGTTAGAACATTTTCCATTTCTGCCTTTTTCTCTGCTGTGCATTTCTTGTCAGACATCAGCTTTTGCAGGTGAGCTGTAAGTAAGAAAAGTAGGCCATGGGTTAATATTGCAACTCCATCACTGTCCCCACTCTAAGGCTTGACAAAGTGTATGTCCACAGCTTGTCTTGACAGAGTGCACCAGGTAATTCCCCTCCTGTCATTGGGACAATTCCCTGTACTGATGTCCCAGAGGGAAAACAACAGGTCCTTATCCAGTTCCTTTCCAATATTACTTCTCTAAACCCAAACAATGGCTTTGCAGTCTCTATCTCCCTGTTTTCTTTCTATACAAACTAGAAATCAAAGGCAATGTCTGATCCCAAGCCAGCAAAGCTAATTTTATCCAAATGCACAGAAGCACATAGGGAGTTGGTGCAGTGGGGTTAGACTGCATTCCACCTCACAGCACAACACCCTCCCTGAGACACAAAGGCAGGCAGTGATGCCAAGACTTCCCACTCCTGTTTGAAGAAAGCAATTTTACTTTAGTCAGTAACAGTTCAGTTTGGCAGTAACAGCAGGTGGCTGTTCACCAGGGGTGGGCTGCAGAAGAGACAGGGGCACACGTGTTTATGAGGCTGTTCAATGTGCAAGGGAGTCAGATGGGATTCTTTTGAGGTCTTTTTTAACTAAAAATAATTCTAAATTATTATTATGAAAACTGTGAGGACTTTGCAAATCAATAAATGCCAGAAGTCTATTTCTAAGGCACACGATAGTCAGCAATTGCCAGGTAATTGACTTTTGCAGGAAAAACATGTTCTGATCCCTTATATCATCATTAAATCATTTTTCAATACTAAAAAAAAAGAAACTCAAGAAAGCCAGAACATAGTGGAGCACAGGAATCTTGTTATACAGAGAGTCCTCAGCTTAGACAACAAAGTAATCTTTTATGGCCTGATGACATTGGATTTTATAAAAAAGGACACAACTATGTTTTCAGTAGAGATCCTGTATCTCATTTAATACACTAACAGAACTCACAGGATCTTCAGTATGGTATGATTAGTAACTACAAATTCAAGAATGGAAGACTGGCTACACCAATAGGCCTTCCTTGAGAAACACTTTCTTTTCCAATGTTTTGTACCATTGCAAGAAATCCCCAAGCCCACCCATCCTTGGAACAAAATCAAACCTTTTAAGAGATGATCAGCACGAAAACATTCCCCATTTTTCACATCTTTCACCATAAAGTCAGCAAACTTGTCTACATGGCCAGAAGTCCTAGAAAAGATAATACAAAAAAAAGGAACATGACAGCTGCCACGAGACAGCCCCAGGTACTGTGTGATCCCCATGGACAGATCATTGTCAATGACAAGTCCTTCAAACTGCAGGCTCACTCCTGCTTCAGATTATAGATTCATGTTAAGCAGCACCATCCCACAGAAAATCTGATCTGTGACAAGTATCAATACATCTAAATCTGAAAATGTGTCACTAAGATGACACTTGGTGCCTTTAGGAACTGCACCACAACCAAAGCAAGCCATAGCTGCAGTCGTGAGGATCAACCACGATCAGTTCAGGTGGACACATTCCCAGTATTTTATACCAGGGGTCCATGAAAGCTTCTGCCTGTTATGCCATGACCCACACAAAGCAGCACAGTTGACTCAGTCCAAAAGCCCCTGACATATTTAGCAAACCTGTGGGATGTGGAGACATGTGAAGGTGAAAGGGTCCAGAGTCTGAACTGTGCTCTCACTCTGGAAAAATGGTTCCTCTGCCTGGTCTGTGATACAGGGAGGCCTTCAATCCCCAGGGCTACAGAAACACCATTTGCATTCAGAGCTCAATTAACACACTGCATGGTGCCAACCCTCCACAGAGAAGGGAAGGATGGGCAAGCAACCTGGCTGCTGTCCTAAACTATGACTCAGGTGTCCCAGATTTAGACAGGTCACTTAATCCACTTTCTTGATCTTTCAGATAAAGGAATAATGGCAATTTCTTACCTAATGGGACTGCTAGGAGACATTAAAGCATTGGACTGTCAGACATGAGTCCTGCTGTCTTTATGTACTGATGGACCAACAGCTTCTCACACTGACCTATGCACTGGTATCTATTTATTTTGCACTGCAGCAAGGTATAAAATTGGGTGACCCAATCTCAAGGTCCCTGTGGGTAATTTTACATAAGACCATGAAAAGGAACTATGACCAGAAATTACATGCTGCAATTAAAAAAACAAAAGAGATCCATATTTACTTCAGAACTGGCTCTGGTGTGAGCATGGTGCAGTCAATCTCCAGGATTTGCTCTTCCTGAATAAAGTGATGTCTCCATGCTTGGATGATGTTGTTCTTCAAAGCACACCCAACAGGCCCAAAGTCATACAGGCCACTGACACCTGCAAAGAGAAAAAGGAAAAAAAACAAAAGGAGGAGTTGTGAGATTGTAAGAACCTGCATTGTTTGGAGGAGATGTCCTTCATTCTCAGTGTTTCCATCAGTTGGTTTCATTTCATGAGCATGAAGCATCAGCTTTTCTGTGTTAAAGAGGTTATGGGATGTGGCTCAGTGTAGAGAGAGTTCTTTCTATCAAGACCCATGACATAAAGGCTGAAAAGAGATTCCATGAAGCACCTACCACCACCCTACACACAAACCAGCACAGTTCAGCTGCAGAGCACTGGGACACCAGGTAGAAGCTGAAACTGATAAAAATCTGCAACCAACAACTCTAAAAGCCACATTCCCTCCACCAACAGATTATATTTTGTGAAGAGTTTTGTGGAAGCAATCTGTCTAAAGGAGGAATCTGAATACCAAAAACGTACCATGCACAAGCTGAAGCAGTACATTATTGTCAGTAATAACACTTATCACCAGCTCAGCCACAAAGATTAAAAAAAAAGCCAATAAAACAACCAGAGTGTTTGTTTTAGTACCCGAGGTGAAAGAGCAATAACCATTGTGCTGCCTCCTGAGATGCCCCTATCAGCCATGTGGAGGTTTGGCAGCCACATTTATTCAGCTGTGCCATAAAGTTCATTGACACAGTTCACTCTGGTCACAGGTTCTAAAGTTCACAGTGGATCTGAGCATTATCAATCTGAGGAATCATCTGGGTCACTCACTTAAGAGTTGATGATCCTTGTGAGTCAGTTCCAGCCCAGAATATTCTGTGATTACTTTGCCAAGAAAAGCTCAGACAGACATGAATGGTTATGAGGAAATAGGCACCAAACACCTCAGCCCATCTCCTACAATGCATTGCTCAGAACGTGCATCCCAAAATCCACACATTCAGGAAGCAAAGGACAAAAACTGAGCTCCTTTCCAACTCAGACACTTTAGGAAGAGGGAACTTCTGAAAGACTTACAAACTCAAACACGAAAGTTAAAAGCCAACTTTAAAAAAAAATTCTTTCACATTGCATTAATATAAAATTGCAAAAGTACAGCATTTCACCCAGCTAGAAAGACCAGAACATTAGCCTAAAGGGATTAAAATGTAAATTTCTTCAAACCCATACCTCCATAAATAGAAAAGGCTTGATCATAGAAAAACCTCCTTTTCAGAGTGTCTTCCATCTTAACTCTGTCCACGATGTCATCTTTGGGCTGTAGGGCCAGTTCCTGTAAGTCAAGCAAACCAAAATCAGTGAATAGCTCTCGTTTCTGGCAGGAGAAGAAATCCTGTCCACTCACCACTATGAGTCAAAAGTCTGCAAAGACCACTTTGAAGCAAAGGCATCCTGCCAACATGCTCATTTTCCCAAAAGGAATGGTCCCACTGAGATTCAAGTGCTCAATTACACACACCATTGTCTGAATGCAGCACTTTAGGCACTCAAGGTGGACTCATGACCAAACTTTCAGACAAATAAGCCTGAGCTAGTTATCCTCAGCTTTCCTCACAATCACTGCAAAGAAATGCCAATTTCCAAAGCAATTCTTCTGACCTATTTCCCTCTCCTGACTATGAAAAGAGCTTCAAGTGACCAGCTCAGACTACACATATCTAACTTTTGGCATATATGAACCTTTCAATAAAGTGCTCCTCACGTTAAAGAATGTTGACTATGAAGATTATGAGCATCATCATCTTTGTGTTCTGCCAAAGGGGTTTATATAGGGAATATCTATTTGCAAAATGTGAATGTATTTCATAAATGTGCCCCCCTGCGCTCAGAAAATGTAGTTACAGAGTACCTTAATGCCTTGATTAGATACTGTCAAAATGTTTTATAACAGATTCATTATTTTACCTGAAAACTTATGATATTTTTCCCATCAAATCCATTAGTCAGGTCAACAGACTTGCAAGATTTTCTTTAAGAAAGATGTTTTGATAATTACAGCAGAGTTAAGCCAAGAAGTTCAATAAATTCAGATGCTCCTAAGTGGCTCACACTATCATTTTGAACTGCCTTTTGGTGACAAAAAGTATTGTATGTCCATTTATGTCAAACTTTTCCTTTTTATCCTATAAAGACAAATAAATGTGGCCTGATTTTAAAAGCATTGTACCTCTGCTGCTCCCATGAAGTAGCAGAAGCCAAGGAATAACTTTGCATGAGAAAGAGTCAAATACATGTTTATAAATATAAATATATTCACAACCAAAAGGCACAAAGTGCCAGTGGAAGAAAGACCCTGCACAGGAGAAAAATCATCTCCTAACTTACGATCTGGTTTGAGGACATAAAGCCAAGGAATTTTAAACACTCAACTGCTCTGCCCTTCTCAAAGCTTAAAATCCAGAGCTGCTCTGCTGTCTTTAAGTGGGAATCACAGGGATTGAAAACCAGCAGCAGCTGCTAAAGCAAGGAGCACTGACACTGCTGCCTCCCCCAAAATGTCAAGTGCAATGCCTTGCTGGGAACACCATCAGGAGAGACAATCCCAAACTGGGATGCTGCACTCACAGGGGCAGGTGCTGTGTTTTCAAGGTCACTCTTGCACTGACAGCCCACACAAATTGTGTAAGTGGTGAGCACACCCTCCCAACACAAAGGTGGGGCTCTCAGGGACACCAGGGCTCCTAACCTGCCTGGCCACATCTCTCCAAGCTTCTGAGGGCTGGGAAACAAAACTAGGAAAACATTTAGATACTGTTGACTCCAGGATGGCCTGGCTATGGATGCAGGTTTCGTGCAATGGTTTCAGAGCACAGCCCTATGCTGAACGACAAGTAAAAATGACATTTACTTGGGTTAAACGTGTGAAAACAGGCAGCCCAAGCCCAGAGCTGGCAGAGAACAGCACCTGTTTGTCTCACAGGACTCTGTAGGACACCCAGGCTCCATGGGTTTCAGTTCAGGTGCACTCACACTCTCACTGTAAGGCAGCTGCAAGCAGTGGTGCATTTATTTATTAATTCATTAATTTTTAAGAGTACCAACAAAGCACAGGTACAACCATTTTTATATAAAATACAACTTAGAAGCACCTTGCAGTTTCTTGGGTGAATCTGCACACATGACTGTTTTTCAGCTTCAAGAGTTTCTTTTTGTTGTTTTAGTCTAGGGACAGAAGCTCACATCAGGAAGCATAATTTTACTTGTTTATGGATCTAAAGACAAAACAAACTTCAGGTTCCACCCTTTCACTTGCACAAAGACTTTTCAGACCACAACTGCATTTAAAAAAGGGGACACAATTTCAAGTCATGCCTCTCTTTAAGGCTGAGGAAAACCATAGGCTAATTGAAACGTCTCCAAAATCTTAGTTGTAGCAAAGGAAATGATTTCTAAATAAAAATGTCCTATGCAAGTCTGGCAATTTCAATGCTGCACGAAGAAACCAAAGAGGAAACTCACTACAGTGACCAGCATGTGTTCTCATCATGCACAAAAAATCTATACAGCAGACAAAGATCAGTGATATATACACTCAATTTCAGCTTTGATAATAGATAACCCGAACCAGTATTTATTTGTTTGCACACTGATTTAATGCTAAATTAGTGTAACAGATAAAGAATGAAATCCCACTGGTTGGAAACCTGCAAATTACTTCAGAAGTGATTCAGTCTACCCTGCTGTGACTGTTTAGCCCAAACCAATACTGCCAGAAAAAAATTAAGTAGAGATTTCCAGGCTTTTCAGACAAAACTGTGGAACTCAAAATTTAATTTCCAGACTCACCTTTGCTTCTAGGACTCTCTTCCGAGCTTTGAGCTCTGCTACAGCTCTGTCTACATCCACCTGGGGAGCCTTCTCTTCCTTCAGCTTCCTTACCAGCTCTCCCTAGAAGGAGACAAAGAATAATATATAGATTCATTCTTTGAATGCCACAGACAAAATCTCTCCTCCTTCTGGCTCCCCTGGCAACCCAAAAGGAGGGTTTTCTCCTGCCTCCCCACAGGTCTCCAGAGGCTGCAAGTGAGAAACATGTGTGCACTTGAGAGTCAGCAGAAGTAAACATTAAAGAAATTCAAGCACCCCACACTCTTGTTAAATCCCAGACCTGCTATTGAATCTCAGTGTGCAAACATACTCCTCTGTGTACAGTGGATTTCCACAAATTCCTGTTTCTGTCTTTGAGGATGCACTAAGTGGATTCTCAGATGGTGAGCACAGGCTCTGTGCTTTCCTTCTCTGCAACAAAGCTTCTCTTCCTTCTACCCTTTCCCTTTTCTTCAAACACCCTGCAGTGGATTTACACCAGGTCTTGACCTGAGTCAAACCACCATCACCTTGTTACCACAAGGGTCTCTTTCATCCCAGGGAGTGTTGAACCCCAATACCATTCTTTTCTGAGCATGATCCTCAGCAGTCATGCCCAGCTTGTCAATGAACTGGGACATAAATGAATTAAAGGTCTTCCTCCAAGTCCATTTTTCTTCAGCCAAAACCAAGATCTAGCTTGAATTACTCAAAAGGACAAAGGAGCTGGAGGAAAAAGCACTGAGATGTCAACGCCTCCCAGTGAGGTGTTCTAAAAATGGGATGTTCCAAGTTCAGCTTTTTCTTGCATCTTGCACTTCTCCATTAATCAAAAAGAAAGAAAGGGAAAAAATCCACAATCCACAGAGCTTACAACATTTCCACAATACCAGCTTTTTCCTAAATTCTGAGCTTTCCTGACATTACTATCACAGGTAACTTAGAAAGCAATGAGAAGAGAATACACAGATTGCCATTCTGTAATCAGATTTGAAAAACTAAAAGTACTCCAGAGACTGAGGGGTTCAAAGGCTAATTTTATTAATAAAAGAAGGAAGTCTCCAAGGACTGCATTAAAACAAACACACACAAAGAGAAGAAGGAAAAATAAGATCCTGTCAGGCTCCTTAACCCCGTCAGCTACAAGAATACAACAAATCTGCTGCTTCCTTCCTATTAACTACTTCTACCAAAATGTGAGAGTTTCACTCTGGGGCTGAGGACTCCAATTGCCATTCCTGGGTAACGTGGCAGAGGGAGGGATCTGATCTGGGTTTTTTTTTTTCTTTTAAAGTAGTAAGTCCAAATTGCCTTTGTTGAGCCAGGGGGTCGTCAGTGAAAAAAACACCCAAGGCAGCAGCAAAGCAGCTACTGCTGAGTCAACAGAGCCCTCACCCTGCTCACTGCTGAGCATCCAAAAGCAGCACACAGCAACTCTTTGTCCTGACCTATAAGTAAGACATACTCAGACATACGCAAGGAGAAGAAAAAAAATGCAACCGAGACAAATAATTACGTTTGCTGACAGGACCTAATTTAATTAAAGCTCCGATCCTGAGCCCAGCCCAGAGGAGGAGTGCACAGCAGCACTCGATGTGGCAAATTTTGCTGCAGCTTTGTCCCACAGACCAGCAAAGCAGAGAGGGATCCACCCCTGGATCACGGCAGCTTATTGCATCAGGCACTGCTGCAGGAAGATAGGCTGCTCACTCTCCATAGGCTGAGTCCCTTAGGTTTAATTAAACTCCTTCTCCTGGAGCTGACAGACACAGCTCCCTGCATGGAGAGGTATCAACCACCCCAATCCTTGTTACTGCCTCCCTTTCCTCTCGGGCAAACATCTCAGGGAATTACTACAGTCAGTTGTACAACACAATACGTGTGGCCTCAGCTACACATATTTACACACAAAGCTTTCCTTGGCACCCCAAACTCCTGTTCCAACCCCAGAAAAAATGACAGCACCCAGGATTTTAAACTAAATAAATTGGCTGGTTCTAGAGCTCATCGCTTTATTTACAAGCAGCTCCCTTGCCAAGGCATTATGCTGTACAATGATTCATAATAAAAACTCACTGAAGTGCTGGCATAATTAGAGGGCCATAAATCCACTCATTTAATGGGAAAACACAAGCACAAATCTGGGAATACAAGGGACACACACGTAGCTATGCGTGCAGCTAAGGAGAATAATATGGATCCAGCCACTTAAAGGAGGCACATGGGGAACACACAGGGGCAGGTAAAGGAGGGAGCAAGGGGAACTCCACAAGCTCCACTGTTATTAGTGCACACAGCAAGGGTACCCAGATTTACACAGGAAATTAAAAGGCAATCGAATTCTTCTCAAGTAAGAAGGATGCTAAAGACAGGAGATAGGAAGAGAATGTGATGCAGCCCCAGCTAAAAGGAGACGGCACCTACCTAGGCAAATGAGAATGATGAAATGGAAAACATGCAGAGGAATTAACGTCCCTTACTGCATCAGCCAAATATGCAGCCCTAAAGAACGTCATTTACCTCCGAAACCCAACACGAACTCAGCTCTAAAGGGACACCACCGTGTGACCCGCTGGGATGAGGGGACATACGGGGGCTGATTTACACGGCGAACGTGGAGAAGGGCTCTAAATCGGGACACTGTGCCCCGGCTCGGGCACATCCAGCCCGGGAGGGCACATCCAGGTAAGGCTGACGCCCAGATCCAGCTGTTCCTGACACCTCCGGCACTGCGGGGGGAGCGCGGGGACCCCGCACCGGGCACCAGCGCCGGACAGAGACCCGGGGACACCCGGGGAGACCCTCCCGGCCCCGCCGGGACCCCTCGGTGCGCGGAGCCCCCGCAGCGCCCGGGGAGGGCTCGGGGA